>WWET01000065.1:1048987-1060470 GCA_011038615.1 Limnodynastes dumerilii | reverse complement strand
GTGGGGGGGGGGGGGGGGTTCTGGGTAATTAGGACCAATTTTAAGTACTTCAACCCATTAGTTTATGATTCTATCACTGAAATAATCTTATTTTAATAACACACACTTAAAAAAAAAATCGATTCTATAAAAAAAAAGGCACTCTACAAAAAATTGGCTAAAAAATTAGCTTCAGGAATGGAGGCCCTGAAGCTTAAGTTTCATTAGTTTCATAGTAGATCAGCGACTGGGCCAACCACACATTCCAATCCACTTCCACAACCAGGCTGAAAACAATATACATTGTACATTCTGAAATGCATAATATAACAGTTTATCTGATACGAAAGAAGAATGAAGCCTTCTGCAATGTGTGGTGTAATTATTATATAGCCTTCTGCATTGTGTTGTGTAATTTGTTATTCTTATCATTAATATTACCACCACCTATGGTACCGTTGCAGATTATTATCTTAATCTGTTGAATTTTTATTGCTCTTATTAAATCCAATTAAAGTCCACACTGGTTAAACCTCTTTATTACTCTTGCTGTGCAGGATCCTTACAAAATTAATAATCAACTTAAGGGAGATTAAACAGAACCTGTTTGTACTGATTTTAAATGTTACAAAGATTATTAGTGCAGTTACTACAAACTGATACCAATGTGAAAAGCACCCTCCTAATAAATGTGTGCATTGTGCATATACAGACTGCTGCTGATTCTTCTCTCAGCATTACTATGGTCACACATATAATGGATCCATTACCTGAGAAATCAATGCAACTCCTGCCTTCTCTGTAACCCCTCCCATTTCTGTAACCCCTCCTACTGTGTGACTCCTGCCTTCTCTGTAACTCCTGCCTTTTATGTAATCACTCTCATAGGTAAATCCACCCTTCTGTGTAGCCCCTCCCATAAATATAACTTTACTCCAGTTTAACCCCTCCCTTCGGCGTAACCCCTCCCTCTGGGCGACCCTTTGTTCAGTGAAACCCCTCCCTCCTGTATAACTCCACCCTTCTATGTACCGTGTAAATCTATCTTAGCTGTCAATCATCTGTTTAACTCCCCCCCGCATCCTGTGACTTGACGCTAGTCTGTCAGGCATCTGCATAACCCCTCCCTCCTGCAGCCTGTGACGTGAAGCTGGTTGGTCAGTCATCTGCATAACTCCTCCCTCCCTCCTGTGTAACTTGTGACTCTATTTAAGCTGTCAGACTCCTGTCTAAGCAGTCAGATCGTTCACCTGCTGCCTGAGTGTTGGGGTTCCCTGTTGGCTGCTCTGCACAGAGGATGGGGGTCTCTGCTGCTGGCTCCTGGCTCCTTTGTCTCTTCCTGGTCATAGGGATTTCCCTGTGTTTGGCTGCCTGTCCCTGCTCAGACCCTGCTCTCTGTCAGCCCATCCGAGACACCAAGGACTTTGAGGTACAGTCTGGGTGATACTGTGTCTGATGCAGCCTGAGTATAGAGTATATAATGTCATTCTCTAGGCATTGATTGTGTATGTATATACTTATATTTCATTAGTGTATATTTATCTCTTCCCCCTGTGTAACTTCCTGGTTGTGCATAATGACATTACAGTAGTGTCTAGTGAAAGGATGGATGTTCTTATTATTACATATAAATATCTGTGTCTTCTAAGTGCTTCCCTGTAGTTTGAGGCACATTCATACTTCTCTAGGTATAGTGACAGTGTTTTTTGGCATTCGGCAGGCTGCCTTTAGGGGCTCCTTCACCTTAACTTTAATTTGAAATCTTGGTTAACCTGTTTGTTTTGTGAATAGACAGAGTTGCCCATAGCAACCAATCAGATTCTAGCTCTCATTTAACTATTACATACTAGAGAATGTCAGCTAGAATCTGATTGGTTGCTATGGGCAACATCTCCACTTTTCCAAATCTGCAGCTTAGTAAATCTGGCCCCATGTATTTATAGATAGTGCTCAGCACTTATACAGGGAGGGCATCATGTGATCCTAATTTGCATAAGTGTGAGGAGAGAACACTCTGCTTGCTCTTTCTACCTATCTTAACATTAACACACCAACCCCACTTAAAATGGGACCATTGCATGACTGAGAATTGTACCTAAAAGCTTACCCACCCCCTTAATGTACAATGTAAATACCTCCCCCTTCCACTATGCAGTCAGTCATGAGCAACCCATCCTACCCCCCCTCCCTGGACTGATCTTCAGTACATGACTAATGGTGCCGTTTTCTGCTTGCTACATGTGGGAAATGCCCCCCAACAACTTACTTACCTAATTGTTAAAGTTGTACTATACCAAGGGCATGAGAACCTGTATCCTCACAATGCAATTAAAGGTAATATTGATCACATAGCAATGCAGCACTTGTCATTTAGTATTGCTCTGTATCAACCATGTGCAGTAGGACTGATGTATTTATAGATAGTGCTCAGCACTTATACAGGGAGGGCGTCATGTGATCCTAATTTGCATAAGTGCGAGGAGAGAACACTCTGCTTGCACTTTCTACCTAACTTAACATATACACACCAACCCCACTTAAAATGGGGCCATTGCATGACTGAGAATTGTACCTAAGGGCTTACCCACCCCAACAACTTACTTACCTAATTGTTAAAGTTGTACTATACCAAGGGCATTTGAACCTGTATCCTCACAATGCCAATTAAAGGTAATATTGATCACATAGCAATGCAGCACTGGTCATTTAGTATTGCTCTGTATCAACCATGTGCAGTAGGACTGATGGTAACGGCAATATTGTTGTTTCCAGGTCTTTGTGTTTTATGTCCGAGGCAAAATCTGGAAGAACTACGATTGGACCCAGGTCACGACTGTTGCGTTATTCGCTCCCTATGACCCGGAGCTGATGTGCTATGCTCATGATAAGGGGGTCAGACTTGTTCTTAAGGGTAAGTCTATTTGCCTGGACTGACATGTAAAGCTGACCATACTCTGGGGCGATTATCGATACTAGCAGGGAGTGTCCCGATTAACGGAATGATTTCCCGCCAGCATCATTCACCTCTCGTGCTGGGACCAATAATCCTAGCAGAAGAGGTAGACACTTAAAGAATAGGGAGCCATTCAACATACCCTCCAACAGTATCCATTCCATTAGGTACAAAATACTCTGCTCCTCAGTTTCCAACTGTTAGTTACAATGGTAACCACCTTTGTAGAGGCAAATAGTGTTTTAAATGTCAGTTAATTCATTTAAACCAAGCGATGGTGACAGTTGGAAGCTCAGAAGCGGATCAATTGTACCTAATGGAATGGGTCATGTTGGAGTGTCTGCATTCGATAACCTGATTAGCTCCCTTAAATTATCAGGATGCTAGCGCACAATTTAAATCAAACCTGTTAAAAGACCAAATAATCTACCAGAGCGTTTCTGATTCTTTTATCTGCCATTAAAAAAATTGATAATGTCCACTACCTATAGCGATTATTTGTCCGGTCACCCAATAATTTATGTTCGGCCCGATAATCGCTCCAGTGTAGGGCCAGCTTGAGTCACATGTTTTATGCTGCACAGATTTCTTCATGTGACATCCTGGTGGTAAACTGGAACAAGACAAATAAACTATAATCAGAATGTACAGGAAAGTTCCAATTATTTAACAGACCCTATGACCCATCTGATGCAATTTGACAACAGTGTAGTCCTAATAAAATCATCCTGTTATTTAGTTGGTTTTTGGCGAATGTAATAAACAGAACAAACTACAAGATTCTAATTTTTAATATAACTATACATATAGTCAATGTATTGTTAGATTTAAAAAAAACTGTGGAATGGCTCTGAGATTCAGCAGATACATTCTTTTTGGGTTTCTTTTACATCAGGAATATAATATTTTTGGGTAGGGCATTTTAAAAAAATTATTAAAATATCTATTATATGATATCTTTTCACCTGTGACATTAAATTAAAAGACATTTCCATTTTGGAACTTTGACAACTCGTTAATTCAAGTCTGAGTCATTTAATAATGTGAATGAATGAATAATCTGTGAATTAATATTGGTCATGAATTGTCTTCGAGATCTCAGTTCCTAGAAGCTGACAGGCTACAGTATTAGTTATAAGTGTTGGTTCAGTCTTCAAAATGGCTGCCTCCACTGCCGACGTGATTTGCTACTGAGCGTGCTGATTACAGCATGGTGGCTCAGTGAGTAGCATTGTGTCTCACAGCGCTGAGGTCATGAGTTTGATTCCCGGACAAGGCTTTATCTGTGTGAAGTTTGTATGTTCTCCCTGTGTCTGTGTGAGTTTCCTCCCACACTCCAAAAACAGGCTGGTAGGTTAATAGGCTGCTGCATAAAAGTTAACCCTAATGCCTGTGTATGTGTTGGGGACTGATATGAACGTAAAATGTTTTCTATAAAGCGCTACATAATTAATGGCACTATATAAAAACCTGTTAATAAAAATAAAATCGTTGTTAGTGTATTGTGAGGTTGCTGTTTATTTTTTAGACCACAGTAAAAAAGATGATCATTTTTAGTATTTTCATATTTTCCTGTAAATTCATTTTTCCATGGCTTTTGAGAATAATCACTACACCTGAAGCTTCTGTTCTGTTGGTGACAGTATGTAACCCTTTCAAACACATTACACAACCTGCACTTGCAGAGCGTATCTGAAGACATAGCAGCAGAGAGCTCTCTGCTTTATGCCCATACTCCGTGTGCCGTTATTTACTCCCACTCCACACTTCCCGTTTATTCTCTCCTGTACATTGAACGAATCAAACCATCCCATACAGCATGCAGGATGTGCTACCACTGGCCCTCAGATCTGGATCAGGGCCACTGTGTGTAAGAGAGAGAGAGAGAGAGAGAGAGAAGGGGTATTTTAATTGGTATAAATGGTAATATTTTGTTTGGGTGTTTTAGGAGATGTCCCACTGAAGGATATAGTGGATCCAAAGAAGAGGTCTGCATGGATAACGGAGAAGGTGAACTTGGCAAAGACTCAGTACATGGATGGAATTAACTTGGACATTGAACAGGCAGTGCTGCAATATACTGAGGAGTATTATGCCCTGACCGCTCTGGTGCAGGAAACCACAGAGGCTTTCCATAGGGAGATCCCTGGCTCTCAGGTGAGGAACACTTTATGCTTCTGTAAGTGGTTGATCTAGTAATACTTTCCACCTTGGTGTTGTCAGGATACACCCCCGCGGAGTTTATTTGTGTTGGCACAATTCATCCACTGTCAGAGTAATGATGTCAAGTGTATGAATGTTGAGCAAATGACACGATAACCGGCATATCACGGGCTTTGGTGGAGGGTTATCTTTAAAGGCCTGGTCCACGTCTGAAAGTCCGTACTCCCATATCCCTCCCCTATCACATGCAGATTGGGGATGACTTGCGCGTCCATACCCAAATAGAAGTACATGCGGCTGCTACGGAAAAAAATAAATAGATAAAAAAAAGAAGTTCTCCTGGCGCCAACCAAGTGTGATATACAAATTGAAGAATAAAAATAATATTAAAAATAAATTCGTGGAACAATTGAAAATTCTATGTCTAATTAGACATCCACATAAGTGCTTGAATATGGAGCAGCTGCACTGAGGGTAGCTAATCCGTATGGAGTAAACAAAAAGAAATAAAGTGCTGCGCTGATATCCAAGACACTTATACCATATGAAATGAATACAATACATAAAATAAATAAAACAATGACTAGACAAACATGGGATAACAACATATTAATATGTTGTTATCCCATGTTTGTCTAGTCATCTCTGCACTGTTTCTATAGGGATTTATATCCAAGTTTTATTGCAAATAAGTGGAATACCTAAAATTGTTTATTATATTTCTTTTTATATCAAATTGTTTATATGCAATGTTACAATAATTTATTTGTTTTAAGCACCTTTCTTCTCTTATTTTAAGAGCGTTTAATTACCATACACCTGTTCAATTTTAGTGATGCATATAAATTAGGCACAGAGGTGTGTCTTCTTCTAAATTACCTCTGATGAAGTTGCGCTTAGCCAGGAAATGCGTCAGTTTTACTTCATTCCAGACTCTTTTGCTGTATAACCGTTGGGACCTATAGTACACTTGAGCCCGGTGTAGAAATCTGTACCCCGCTGGGTCTCGTCATTCCCACTGAGTGAGGACGGCCTATTTCTTTTTGTTTACTCTATACGGATTGGCTGCTACGGAAAGTCTGATTGGACAGATCTCCTAGCGTATGGAACTGAATTCTACAGTATATAAAGGACCCAAATCATTGTAGTGAGTAACTGAGAGGAGCGGAATGTAGGTTGTGCAGCAGAGGTGAGGAGATGAGAAATGTGGATGAGGTTGGATGTGGATGTGGTGTGAGGTTTGGACCCCAGTGGTGCTGTGTGGATGAAAGTGTCAGAATTCACACAGTCACAGTGGACCGGATCTAGACCCCAAATATGTATAACGATCGTAAATCTCAGCAGAGGCTTCGTGTGCAGGAGTAGTACACTCCCCTCACATGTACGGCTCTTCCTTGCTTAGAACCCTAACTTAAATTTTATGCACATGTCCCTGTGCGTAAGGCGCTCAGTTATAAAGGATCGTATAGAAGGGTTTAGCCAAACCCTGATTGTACGATTACCGTAGCCGTAGAGGCTGTGGTGGAATGTTAGAGTTAGGCTGCAGCGAGGTAAGGTTAGTGTTAGGTTTGGCTAGGCTGTGGCCAGAATTTAGCTGTAGTACAATAGTAGCTCAAAAAAAACGACCATCGTACCAATGAACCACACTCGTATAAATCTTCCACTTCCCAAATAAAGTGTGACATTGTGGAGCGTAACTTTTTTTTTTTTTTAAACCCTTTTTGAGTTTATTTTTAAGTTGTAAACACCGATGTTTTGATCATTCCACTCTGCTACCCTTTTAGGTTACGTTTGATGTGGCGTGGTCTCCAAACTGCGTGGATATTCGCTGCTATAACTACGCCGACATAGCGGAGCTGAGTGACTTCCTGTTTGTTATGTCCTACGACGAGCAATCCCAGATCTGGACCGACTGTATCGCGGGAGCGAACGCACCGTTTAACAAAACCTTAGCTGGTCAGTTGGTGAGATCTTTAAACCCTCTAGATTATTAAAAAAAAAAATAAAAAAAAAAAACCTGAAATATTGAAATCAAAACTAAATAATGGTTGACCTCTATAGGTTATTATCTATTATTCACGATCTTGCCAAATATTGGTCCCTTTACTGATAAACGCATTAGTAACTCTTAAATTTTCTTTTCCAGGTTATGAGCAGTATATTAATTTGGGCATCAGTCCTAAGAAGCTTGTAATGGGGGTCCCTTGGTATGGCTATGATTACACCTGTCTCCAGTTATCGGAGGTAATTATCTTGTCATCCCCCCCCCCACAAATGACACGATTATCTTGCTGATCAAACAATTTACAAGTGTTTAGAATTATATTGTATTCGATTACATGCTTCCAGGATTGTGTTTTATCGTTGTCTGATTTAATTTCATGGGATGGGGTCATTGGGCCGGCCCTATTACAACAATGATAATCTATAAATTAATTGGGGAAAATTTAGGAGAATCTTTAATGGAGAAGGATTTGGGAGTGCTTGTGGACAATAGACTTAGCAATAGTGCTCAATGCCAAGCAGCAGCTGCAAGGGCCAATAAAGTATTAGCATGCATAAAAAGGGGCATAGATGCAAGGGAAAACTGTGTAATTTTGCCACTATATAAATCATTGGTAAGGCCTCATCTCAAATATGCAGTTCAGTTCTGGGCACCAATCAATAAAAAAGACATTTTGGAACTAGAAAGGGTTCAGAGAAGGGCGACAAAATTGATAAAGGGTATGAAGTCATTGAGGAAAGGCTAGTAAGTTTAGACTTCTTTACTTTAGAAAAGAGGCGTCCTAAGAGGAGATATGATTACTATATACAAATACATCAGAGGACTTTCAAAGGAACTTTTTACCCCAAGGACTGTACACAGGACACGGGGGCACCCACTAAGGTTAGAGGAGAGGAAGTTTCACTGTGGCTCCTGTTTATTACCTGACGTTCAGTACAGAAAAGGAAAATGAAGTATAAAATTAGGATTACTGGCGTATGAGATAATCAGCGGGTTGTGAACAGTCATCCGACTGTTTTTGACCACTGTAAAGGACCATTAACCATAAAGCATAAAGCTGGGTAGACACCTATGCAATCATATGCTCTTTCAATTGCACTCATGATTTTAAATCCTTATGAGCATGCCCATTCCCGCATACCCACTATACCAATTTACCAGCAGATTGCAGATTTTCCCAGATTGCAACAGTTTGGAGGTTGCTTTCTATGGATTAACTTCAAATATAAAGATAAGGATCGCAGGAGATCCAAAATAGGTTGAACATGATGGACTGGTGTCTTTATTCAACCTCATCAACTATGTAACTATGTAACGCTGAATGGTGGCTGCATCATTGTCTAAATTCTCGGCAAATAGAAAATTGCTATTAGGAACGGGTACCTATTTCAATCCGTTCTCAATAGCAACAAGCTCTGGCGGCCTAAGGTTAGGGGAAATTTGGGATTAGACTGCGGCAAACTGAGTGTTAGGATAAAAAGCTAATGGTTGTATAGTGTTTAAAATAGGGCTGCTCAGACCTGCAACCACATTTTGCGAATGTAAGTCTCTGCACTGTGTGTACTTGGGTCTGAATCTGGTCCTAGGCGTGTAGACCTTGCCAAACCTGGCTTTAGTGATGCCATCGAGCTCATGAAGTTGAAAGTAGCTATATGAAACCCAGTCAAGGTGTATGTAAGGTTACCATAGCAAATAACCTTCCAAATGTTTCTCTACTAAATGATTACACATACAAAGCATCACGGACCAGATTCAGGGATTGAAAATAAGGACCTGATTCACACTTAAGAATCTTCTTAAAATAAGAACTTAAAGTCACACCTGGGCTAAACCATGTTGATTGCAGGGGAGTCATATTTCATCTGTTGCAAACAGTATTAGAGTTGAGAGGTGATGTTTCCTACCCCAAGTCTAAATAGCAGTGTTATAGTAACGCTGGTCAGTATCTGTGTGCAGTGAAACATGGTTTTGCCCAGCAGTAACTTTCCTCTCTTGGGCCCGGATTCACAGATACGATTTTGCAACTTTTTCCCTTGCGTATTTTTAGAATCAGATTGACTGCGCATACGTAGTAACTTTTTATTTTACACAAGTCCATTAGACGCGGATTTCAAGATTTAGAGTTAAGGGTGATTTAAGAGAGATTTAGGATTTAGAGTTAAGGGTGCCCTATGGAAGCGTAAGCCACCAAAAATCCATCGGAGCCTTGCAACGTACCTAACTTATTTCACACGTTTCTGTGAATCCGGTCCTTCATTTCAAGCTCTGAATCTGGTTGAACATTATTATATGTATCACAATGTTATTAGGCAACAGACATTCATAGGACCAAGTAGAGCTCGGTCCTCTCTTAGTCGGAAGTTGGGGCATATATAGTGATATTCGGTATTCTTAAAGCTCACTAAAGATAACCTTGACATCCTGCCAGCAGTTACAGGCAATTAGTTGTTTGGACTTACAGAGGTTACATGATATTCCCTTCAGGATAACCAATGCAAACTTGAGAAGCGTCCGTTCCGAGGTGCTGAATGCAGTGACGCGGTGGGCCGTCAGGTACCATACCGTGTAATGATGAAGTCTGTGAATGGTTCAATGACTGGGAGGTTATGGGACGATGTACAGAAAGCTCCTTTCTATCATTATAAGGTTAGTGTCTGCTTCAGTGATCAAATTGTGGTCCCAATGTGTCTGCTGGGTTTTACTTAATAGAGCTTTTTACAAACTGTTCACACAGGACGCACAAGGCAAAGTCCATCAGGTCTGGTATGACGACCCGGAGAGCATTTCTTTGAAGGCCGCTCATATCAAGAAGCTGGGTCTTCGAGGGATTGGTATGTGGAATGGAGACCTCTTAGATTACTCCAATGATCCCATCGCCCAGCAGCAAACCAGAGACATGTGGAAGGCACTAATACCATAACTACTACTGGATCAATCAACACCAGTATGATGGAGGATCATCCCGATGATAATGGATTATGGTCTGAGAAACCTGGAGATCTCACCTAGAGAGATTATATTATTTGATGAAAACGTTGTTTATCAGGATTTGATGCTGTAGCTAATTTCTGCAAAATACATGTTTGCTTTTTCTATAAACAGAATGGAATTTTTTGCTCGCTGCTGTTTTTATTTTTCTTTCATTGATGGGAACCTGGCAGATGCTGGCATCATATGGACCTGGCATGTGGATACCAGGATTTTATCTCTTCTTGACCCTGTTGACGATCACATGAGACTCCACAACTTTGGGTTCTAGAATACTCTGGATCTCTCTGAAGAGGCTTTAATTTCCATTTTTCAGAACAAATAAAAAACCTGATTTATATAAAATATATTTCAATTATGTTAAGACCATTGACTGCACACTACACTTTCATGTAGAAACGTCCAGATGATTGTTGTGTTTCATTATTCCAGGAACACTTTTAAATTTAAGCCAATATATATTTTTTTTTACTTTTATTTTTTGGCAGCACAGTCAGAGTGTCCTTCATCTATTCACATGGGGGCTGATCCAGAGTTTGGGAGTAAGAGCAAGACAGGTGCAAGTGTACAGCTCGGCTAAACCATTTTTCAAAGTAAGGGGGGGGGGGCTAATTTACTTTTACACATAGAACTCACATACTGCATAGCTTTATGTTTATTCTATAAAACAGGGTTGAGCTAAGAAACTTCACCTCTTAATTCTAATTCTGGTTTAACCATGTAAATCTGCCTTCCCCTTGCAAATTAACATGGTATTGCTCAGGTCTACACTTGCACCTAAAAAAAAAAAGTGCAGCTCTGAATGAGCCCCCTTTTGCATTCAGATAAAATACACCAGCCAACCACTTTACACAATGGGGCTGATTCGGAGCTGCACTTGCACCTAAAAAAAAAAAAGATGTAAGTGTAGACCTGGGCAATACCATGTTGAACTGCAAGGGAAGGTAAGCTTAAATTGTGAAAGCAGAATTAGAATTGAGCGGTTAAGTTTCTTAGCTGAACTCTAATTTTAAAAATCCAATATAAAATTATGCAGTATGTGAGTTCTATATGCAAAAAAAAAGTATTTTCATTGCATGCAAAAGAAATAAAATGAATTACCCCCCTTTCTTTGCAAAATGGTTTATCCGTGCTGTACATATCTGTTTTGCCCTTACTCTCAGACTCTGAATCGGCCCCTACATCTATTTCCCCTGATGATCATGCATACCTTCCTCTCCCATACAGACTTTGGAAGACGTACACATCCATAGCCCTATTTTAGATACTTTGCACGGATCTGCATCAGTTCTAACGCAGATCAGTGTGGAAGTGCCTACCGCCGCCTACTCCCCTGTGTCTGCATGCTTATCCCCGCCCCCTTACCTGTTCGGATGGATCTCCTAGCATAAGGAA
>WWET01000065.1:1022290-1034750 GCA_011038615.1 Limnodynastes dumerilii | reverse complement strand
CCCAAACCCCGCCTCTGTACCGCTCAAGCCCCGTCCCCATTGTCATGCCGCACGGGGGGGAAAAATCAAATAGTAATTTTAAAAAATAAGAAAAAAAAACTGCCTCTGGCGTAGCCCACTTATCGGGACAAACTATAAAGCAGTCGGAACAAAAATTGGGACTGTCCCGCTGGAATTGGGACAATTGGGAGGTATGCCTGTAAATTTGCAGTTGGGTAAATACTTTCTTGTCCCAGGGGATACTAGCTATATATAACACATAAATCCTGATCCGCCTTATTGACGTGAAAATGATTTGCCAGCATTTGCCACAAGAAAATGTGTAACAGAAATGATGTCATCCATAAACCACAGAATGTCATAGAGAAAAACTACATCTCCCAGAGACACTGGCCTCACAGGAAGGGGTAATGTGTGCTGTAATGCAATGCAGCCTGTGTGCACTGTGTGTGATGGAGGAAGTGAGACGTAGGGCCGTATTCACACTTAAGAAAGTGCAGCTCTTTCTGCGCGAATTTTTAGGTTCGGTTAAACTGTGCATGCATAGTAACTTTTTTACGCAAGCTTCTTTGTATTTCGTCACGGACATTAATTCAATGCATAGTGAGATACATACCAAGGGGCGTGCCAATCCTACGTAAGTAGGAAGTTATGAAAAATGGGTGGGGGCAGGGCCGGATTAACAATGGGGCTAATGGGGCTACAGCCCCAGGCCTCCATCTGAAAATAGGCCCACACACACACTCTGCAATATCTTCAGGCCTCCCACTGCAGTGCATAATTATGACATCCTCCTCCAAAACATAGTCTGGGCCTTTGATTTTTTTTTTTTTAGCCCCAGGCCCACATGGCCCTCAATCCGGCCCTGGGTGGCAGGAGGCATTTAAATGGCCTAATAAGGGCGCGGTTAAGAATGTACGCACTTATTTAGCACAAATATACACACGGCGAGTTAAGGTATCCTATGGACGCGGAAGTCAGCTAAAATCCGTAGGTACGGGAGGAGTGTCATGGGAGTTGCCTTGCTGCTTAGGCGCATATTTTTGCTAAACCGTGCGTACTTATTTCACACTTAAGTGTGAATCCGGTCTGTAATAACGAAGAAGAGAAGACAGATAAGTCTACATATATCGGCCTCTCATCTTTTCTCTAACAGCAAGGGATCGGTACCTGTAGAGCAGTGAAACCTGAATAGCAGTGTATTGTCACATAGCGGCGTGTTCACAGATCCGTTTTTTTAAAGGTACGCAATTATACGCACGGCCGGAGCAAGGAAACACCCACCAACCACCCCGACTCTCCCCTCTCCCGGACGTGCGGTCGGGGACTTATGAGTCCATAGAACACTCTGTTCTTTCCGTGTTTACTTAAGTGCGTATATGTGCTCCGTCCGCGTGATTCTTGATAACCCCGCCTCCATGCGTTCATTTAAATACCTCCCCCCACCCACTTTTATGTAAATTTTCCCATACATCTGATTTCCGCGTGTCTCTCCCCAAGTGCGATTCACATGTGCGTCCGTTGCGTATAGTCAACATAAACTACGTACATAAAGGGCCTGATCCAGACCTACGCTGGAGTGCGTAGCGTATTATCGCCAAACGTACCACTGATGCACGGCAATAGGCACTCCCCTTGCTTGTACCTAGTTTATCATCCATACGCTCGGCAAACGCTACCCTAACTTTTGTGTTCGTTCCCGCGGCCGTCCGTACGTTCATTGCGTATAAACGACGCTTAGCACACCCATACTGTACAATTTAAATGGCTCCCCCCGCCTACATTCCTTAACTCCAGCATCCATACGAATTTCATAATATAAACACGCCCTTTCGTTGCTAAATACATAAAGTATACGGACGCCCGAATCGCCGCTACGAAAATCAATGTTTTACTACCGGAATTTGTCACCAGGCGCATGCGCGGTGCGTTAGCTCGCAAGCGTGCGTTGTTCTGGATCAGGCCCAAAGTTACTACGCATGTGCAGTTGATCCAAGTTTAAAAATACGCATGGAACGTCCCCCAAAAACGGATCTCTGAATACGGCCCATAGTAGACTTAGGCATATTTTATTCTTAACTAGGGATATATATTTTGAAGGGATGTTATTGGGCTATAAATGAAAAAAATGTAAACAAACCCCTCTGAAACATGCAAACTGTTATAGGCTTCTGCATCACGCCTCGTAACCTCCATTTGTGTATTTCAAACGAATGTTCATTATTTTGTATAGGGCGTGCGCAGTGGGAACAGCGCATTCGCACATCCGCTCCGCAAAAACCTATTAAATGTCTGAATAAAAATCCAAGTCAAAAAATGAGTTACCTTAATTTCAATGAGGAGTTTGGTCCGGGCGTTTTCGACTTTGCGCTTTAGCTGATCAAGTTCTTGTTGTTTTGAGGTGATTGTCATTATTAACGAATTCTGCGTGAGCAATTGTTACATAGCAATAATTTATTGTCTTTGATGGCAAAAGCTAGGATGAAATAATATGTACTGTCCTTGTTTTCCAAATTGGAGCTTTGTAATTGGACATCTTCAAAGCACAATTAAGAGGAATAAAAAAGGACTATGGCAAAACCAGAGGTGAATCTGCAACAGTTGGAATACACTAACTTTAGAGTGATAGCATAACGCATTTTGCCGCTTATGCTGTTGTGTCACATTATTTCAGAATTTGGGAAATAAAATAACCACATGGGGGTAGATCCAGGCCTACAGGCTAGTTACGTTACAACGCGTAGCGTTATTATGCTAGCGTAATTACTAGGCACTCCCCTAGGCTGTACGTACTTTGGCCGTTTTATGCTTGCCAAACCCTACCTTAACTTTTGAAAGCGTAACTACTGACGGATTCACCTACATAAGTGCCTAAGCACGCCCTTACTGTACGATTTAAATGCCTCACCCCGCCTCCGAAGCATAATTAAGGGTGTCGTATGGATGTCACGCCCCTTTGTTACGCAGTTGATACGAGGCAGGTACGTACGAACACGTAGCTCAGGATCTGGCCCATGGTAAATAACTCTTAGTCAGATTCTAGCTGATATTCTCTAGTATGTAATAGGAAAGTGAGCGCTAGAATCTCATTGGTTGCTATGGGCAACATCTCCACTTTTCCATTGTTGCAGTTTAGTAAATCCAGTCCTAAAAGTACAGAGACTTATTACGCATCTCCTAATTTAGGTAGTGAAGGACCTATCCCGAGGGCTAGGTGAACAGCAGCGATGAGACCCTGGCCTACTCCAGAAATTGTTATATGTAGATAGAAATATGTATGAACCTGAGCCTCGGTAATACAAGTCACCCTTTAGGCTCCCTCAGAGCACTAGAAATGGTCATATTTGGTTTTATAGCTGGTATGGCATGTCATTTTTTTATGTTGTTGAAATTAAAATTCTTCCTACTCTTTACTACCGAGGTTGTTAGTATGATTATTATTTAGCGGAGACCTATATTGTTTTACTTATCTGTAGATATGAAACACTTTGCAAGTGCTGTGTTTTACCGTATTAAGTGGTAGTTTATTATTTGTTTATTAACAGGTTTTTATATAGGGCCAGAGCCATTTCTTGGGGTGGGTGAGCTGTTAGATTGCTCGAGGTGCAACCCCAGGTGACTTCAAGGGGGGCGTCCCTTTAAGTCACTCTACCCCTCAGGCCGTAGTCACATAGACCACAGCTCACACAGACATCAGGTAACAGAAGCGTCCGGGGTGATTCACATAAACCGTACTGATTATAAAGGGCTCCTTCGAAAGCCCTGTAGGACCAAGTGTGTTCACTGAATGACGTAGCCCTAACGTATGCGGCAGCTTCATTCGTGGAAATAGATCTGGTCCCAGATAGGAGCCCAATAAACCAATATTGTTTATGTGAATAACACGGTTAGGTAACGGCATTCAGGCTGAGAGCACCGCGGAGCATGGAGAAAGAGGGAGAAGAGGACAGCAAAGGTCAGTTTAGATAAGGTTATAAAAGAGAAAAGATGTGGATTTTAAAGGGGCAGAAATGAAGACTGGACACAGGTACAAGGGGCAGAAATGGAGACTGGACACAGTTACAAGGGGCAGAAATGGAGACTGGACACAGGTACAAGGGGCAGAAATGGAGACTGGACACAGTTACAAGGGGCAGAAATGGAGACTGGGCATAGGTACAAGGGGCATGGAGGCTGGACACATGCAAGGGGCAGAAGTGGGTGGCTGGGCACACATGCAAGTGGCAGAAGTGGGTGGCTCTGCACACATACAAGGGACAGAAGTGGGTGGCTGGGCACACATGCAAAGGGCAGAAGAGGGTTGCTGGGCACACATGCAAGGGGCAGAAATGGAGGCTGGGCACCTGCAAGGGGCAGAAGTGGGTGGCTGGGCACACATGCAAGGGGCAAAAATGGAGGCTGGGCACCTGTAAGGGGCAGAAGTGGATAGCTGGGTACACATGCAAGGGAGGCTGGGCACCTGCAAGGGGCAGAAGGCTGGGCATACATGCAAGGGCAGTAGTGGATGTAGAAGGCCACAGAACTTGGTAGCATTCCTGTTTATATCTGATAAATAAACATGATTGGAAGCTGAGGAGATGGATACCTTGGAATTAGCAGCTAGTGTGGGATTCTTGGAGCGCTGTCTGCTGTCCCGGGCTGCGAGCTGAGTCAGCAGCTTCTGGTAGAAGGTTTCCTGTTCAATCTTTAACTTGTTCAGCGTCTCTTCTAGTGCAGACGTGACTTTCTTTGTTTCAAAATACTTCTTTTTCCAGGAATCTCTGGCTGCAGAGAAACATTCCAAACTCCAGATAAAAATACAGTAATCCTTCTGCATTTGTAATCACAGTCTATAGACAGACACTTAGTAAACAGGGTTTGCACATGCCTAGAAACAATATTTCAACAAATATATATATATTGGGGAGGGAAAGACATGGGACCAGATTTACTAAGCTGTGGGTTTGGAAAAGTGGAGATGTTGCCCATAGCAACCAATCAGATTCTAGATGACATTCTCTAGTATGTAATAGGAAAGTGAGAGCTAGAATCTGATTGGTTTCTATGGGGAACAACTTTTCCAATGCAAACCCGCAGCTTACTAAATCTGGCCCATCTTCTGTGCTATTTGCAACCTTTAGACTTTACATTTTACCTTTCCTTTACATCCAACTTGATCTTCTCTTATCATAAGCAATTATTCAATTTACTCATTGGACCGTACCCAGACTTCCGCAAAAGAAGCTTTTTTAGCTCACAAACAGTTTAAAATGTCCGCGTCTCCATTATGGAACTAGACCCGACAGATCCTACGATCTGCAATGGAATGCTTTCTGGCAGCGGGTGGGACAGGGCAGTAAGCGTGTGTGAGGTGCGCTTGGTGACGGGCAGGTAAACCCATGTGTGCACCGTCACCATTTTCTGTGGGGACAGGGCGTACATTTTACAATAGGATCCTGCTGGTGGAGTGGCCCCCTCTCCCATGCACAGGACTAAGGATCTGACAGCAGACAGGCATCGAAACGCTGCTGTGAACTCTGACCGCAGTGGTGGCATAGCTCTGGTTCTGGTCCATTAGTCTTATTTTATAGCAATGGATGATACAATAATTATGAAAATATTGATCTCTGTCAAAAAGAAATAGTGCACATTTGTATCACACTTTCTGTTGGCTGGTACCTTGCTGGCGCCTGAGCTTGTATTGCTCCAGCATAGACTTTATCCGTTTAATTATCTCCTCCCGGGATTTCTCCAACTCTATTTGTTCTTCCTTTACCCGATTTAACTGTTCCAAAATAGACTCCTCTAAAATAATAATACACAAAGAAAACTTAAACAATATTGTCAGTTTCTTGTCATTTTAACAGCTTCTAGTAACATTTTCCTGGAGACCAGTGTTCATGTACTAGACCAGATTCAGAGTGTGAAAATAAGAGGAAAATTCATGGAAAGTCACTCCTGGGCAAAACCATGTTGATTTCAGGGGGAGTCACGTTAATTGCATTGTTTGCATGCAGGGATATATGTTTGAATTGCTTATTGCACACAGATACTGACCAGCGTTACTATCACACTGTTATTTAGACCTGGGATAGGAAACATCACCTCTCAACTCTAATACTGTTTGCAACAGATGAAATATGACTCCCCTGCAATCAACATGGTTTATCCCAGGAGTAACTTTCCTCTCTTATTTTCAAGCTCCTTCTTAAGTCTGGATCTGACCCTATGTCTTTCCTATCACTTGCGCCCTGCATTGGTTTATAGAAGACATTATAATACCCAAGAAGATGCATTTCATATAGAAATAAATAGTTCATGTTATTGTAAGTTCTCATCACACCATCATTATGGTCCTATTGCTGCTGATAATGTTGGCTTCACTGCTGTAAACCCTGAATATATTAATATAAGCTATAGCTCTAAGGCCTGCAGTCAAACACATGAGAGTAACATCGCTGCTTACTGCGTGTAGTCGGCTGGGGTTTTGGAGATTTGATTGTGGGAAAATCTGGCAGAAGAGGTGGAGATGGAGGAGGCTGGTAATGAGCTGGCTCCAATAGCCGTCTAAAAGTACTATCTCCAGTCTGTAAAGAGACAATTGTGGGACATATAACAGAGGACAAGTGACCTAAAACTACAAGTCATTGATACTGTATTCACACTGGGCCGTTTTCACATTTAATAAAGTCTGTAGACATCTGCACACTTTGGGCTGTATTCACACCTTAGGTGCGTAGATTTGCGAAATGACCTAGTACGCATGTGACCTAGTACGCAAGCGCAGCCACTCCGTGATCAGAGATATGCAGGGGGGTGGTAAGTGGCATGCAAATCGCACAGTAAAGGCTTGGTTAAGTCGTTACGTATGATGCAGTATTCCACAAGGAAGGATTTCTGTGCGGGAAACTGAAGGTAGGGTCCTGCCTGGCAGATACACAATCCACACATAGGAGAGCAGGAGGAGTGCCCGGGGCAGTTATCCTAATTGTCAATACAGTCCGCGAGGCAAATTTTTTTTTGAATTATAAAGTCAAGTGTCGCTCTAGTCCTCAATGCGTTATTCTGGGGGTTTTCTTATACCATATTCTTATACCAGCATTTGGCAATATTTATGATTCACCAGCTTTGCTTTTGGAGGTGACACTTGAACGCATTACAAAGGGTCAGACATCACTGCTGAAGCTTTGTGCCTGTGCACATATGTTATACAAACAATATAAACTATTGTTGGCAATTATGTTGTGACATTTATTCAGACACAATAATCATAACCTCCATTTACAGTCCCCTACTACCCTTAGCTGCTGTGTGCCTATAACCTATGAGCCATAATTGCTTGCAACCATTGTGTGCACTTTCGGATCGCACACAGCCCCTCCCACTTTTACGAATGAATCTACGGCAAGCGCACGGTGTTATGATTACCGTGCGCCTCTGGATCAGGTCCCCGTACTTCCGTCACAATTGTTTGCTAAACCTGTAGTAGACTGTCGCTATATAAAAAACACTAATAAAGAGCAAAAGAGGATAACCTGGTGGTGGTGGTGTTGATTCTTTGATTGACTGTATACAGGATTTTCTTCTAAAGGTTTTACATGCCTGTCAGAATTAAAGTGAAGTTAAAACTTATTATATAGTTTAGACAGGCCAACGAACTTGCCGGATGCAATTTTCTTCAGGGCTCGGTATAATGAACTTTTTTTTGTTAATGAATCGGCTAAAACACTAGGGAATAGGCTGCCGAGGGGTTACGTAACATAACCACCTTAGCTTCTTTAGCAAACGAGCAGCACGCTCACTATGGCCAATAGCGACTATGGACAAAACACTCCCAAGTTTTTGCCAATCAGGTATTTTTAAATTGAGAGCTCAGCCCCGACAGAGGTCCCCAAGTCTCCAAAACTGCCACTCTGAAACAGCGCCCCTTGACAGTGGGTGCAATTTAAAAATACATGATATATGACTCAAAGTTGGGACAGTTTTAGAGTTAGGACCAAAACAAATAAGTCTTGTAAGTGGCTGGTGGCTTATTATATATCTGCAGATGTATTTAACAAATTCTCTGACTTTTATTTTAAATATAGAATGGAATGGTGTGTTGCTGGGTAATTGCAAGAGTGCTGGGGTGTCTTTTTGTATTTGTGTAAATTCCCCATATCTTGCAGCACCTGCTCTATATTACCTAATAAACTGATTTGAGCAACCTCCATTTTTTGTGTGTGTATATATATATATAAAAACAAGACCTGGCACTCTAGCCATTACCCAACGACTAACCATAATCTAATCTTTAAAATAAAAGTCAGAGAAGTAGTTACAAATATCTGCAGATACATAATAAGCCACCAGCCACTTACAAGACTTCTCTGTTTGGTGGTCCTAACTCTAAAAATCAGAGTCGGAGCAACACATTTTGTGTGTGTGTGTGTATATATATATATATATATATACACATGGTGGGTAAGCACAGGCATTTAAATAATATAGTAAATCATACAATAAGAACTTTGCTAAGCCCTTATGTACAATTCAATATTCTGCACACACAGCGCTGCACAGGTGGCTCCCAGGGAACGGATATTCATTCCAAATATGCGGAAGTTAGGATTGCAAATTCCCTACGTTAGCTTCCATTGTGGAGGCTAATGTGCAGAATATGATCCTAGTTCTGGATCAGGACCTATGTCCTGAGACAGATTAGCCAGTGTTTTGTTACCGGTGCTGGTGTAAACGCTCAGTTTCTGCACCCAGGAGAGAATCCGAAATTCCAGAATCACCGGTTGGCTTTCTTCCCGTCAATTTCTTGGCGTTATCTGATGTTTTAAGTGCATTGGAGACTTTTCCTGGTAAGACAGTGGGCATTACAGACTCTGAAAGGTTTGTAGGAATCATCATCAAAAGGTTTGTAAATCCCATCCAAAATGGCAGACCCCAAACTCTTGTGCCGACTGGCAAAAATGTTATGTTTTCTGCACATTTTTAAATCTGTTTAATTTGACAGCAACAGCACAATAACAATGTCATCATAGCAATGAACATAAAATCCACTGAATACTGAATGAATATGAATTATTATGAAATATTTATATCGAAATAAGAGCAATTGAAAAATCTAGGAAGCAGCTACTGACCACAAGTAATAACAGCAAATTACTGTTGCTGCTGTTGGGTTTATTATTTTACATAGAACAAACACAAAAAAGGCGGGGGGTGGGGCAGATAAGGATGGCTAGGGAAAGGGAAAAGACATCACCAGGACAAAATGACACCCTCCGCAGCCAAGGGAAGGGACAGCCTCCAGACAGAGGACCTGTATAAAAAAAATGCTACGTCTGAATCACCATTATGAACCTATTTCTACTAGGTTCGTAGTGACTTAAGAAGGAAGGGACGTGCCAGGAAAACTTGGGTGAAGGGAGGCATTTAAATGAGGAAATCGGGGCGCGGTTAGGCAGAAACGTTCTTAATTAGCCACCCTACGCAGGCAACTAAGAACCTAAAGATAAGGTAGCCCTATGGCATTCTTAAGTCGGTTAAGAAGCTGAAAACCGGGGGGCGTGTCAGGGCAGTCGCCCTAATTAAGAACCTAAAGCCTTCTTAACTGTGAATCAGGTCCAGAGTATTTACAATTGGAATAGATTGTGGAGTATAATAAATAAATACCATTTATCAGAGGTAATATGCTTTCATTTTCAATATGTGTGTCGTACTGCCTTGCGATTGGCACAGTTTCCCGTTGCCTTCTGTTCCATATAAAGCTTCTCCCTCCATTGTCTTCTTGACGTGGTTGGGGCGTTTTATTCTCAATAATGGGCTCATTTATTGGCTTATCCCATGTGGGTTCAATGACTCTTGCGTCAGAGTGATCAGAATAGTCAGTATGATATTGGTTTTCATCTGGAGTGATTGTAGAGCCATACGTGCTGCCCTCATAACCGGCTCCAAGAAGCAGATATAATTCAGGTTCACGTGCCTACATAGCAAAGAAAGCATTTTAGATTTCACGTAATCATTTATTATTCATGTATATTATGTATAAATATTCCTGCAGATGATCGTTGATGTTATAAACAGTCTTGAACTATATTGAGGGCTGGCAGAGGGTAGTAGGCACTGTTCTACACCTCTAGGTTCCCCTATCCGGCAGCGGTGTCTCTGGATGAGTGTGGACCGCACTGGGTGACACCATCAGAAAGGGTGATTGTGGATTACTCCGGACAGTGAAGTATTTTAAACCAACGTGGAGGTCGGAAGAGTGCTAGCAGCTAGCTGTCCCAGACAATACAATGCCCGGGAACAGTGTTTTTGAAGCAGCCACAGCACAGGCACAGTATCTGGCCCATTGCATTTGTAGCTACAGCTCCTATCAACGTGATAATGGCTTGACCTCATCCAAAGAGAAGAGCGTGTGTGGTGGAATAGTGAGAAGAAGAAGAAGAAGAAGAAGGAAGAGAGAAGAAGTAGAAGAGAGAAGAAGAGGAAAGAGATAAGAAGTTGTAGAGAGAAGAAAAGGAGATAAGAAGTAGAAGAGAGAAGAAGAACAAGAAGAAGAGGAGAGAAGAAAAAGAAGGAGAGAAGAAAAAGATGAGAGAAGATAGAAGAAAACGAGAGAAGAACAAATAGAAAAAGAGTGAAGAAAAGAGAAGAAAAAAAAGAAGAGAGAAGAAGAAGAGAGAAAAAGAAGACAGAAGAAGGAAAAAAAAAGAGAAGAAGAAGAAGAGAGAAGACAGAAGAAGAAAGAGAAGAAGAGTGAAGAAAAGAGAAGAAGAGAGAAGAAAAAAATGAAAGGAAAAGAAGAGGAGTGAAGAAGAGAGTAGTAGAAGAAGAAGAAAAAGAAGAAGAGAAAAAGAGAAGAAGAAGACGTAGAAAGAAGTTAGCAAAGGTAATTGAATGATAAGTTTTTAAAAAGAAAAGGTGAGGAAAGAGGACTGGGGGAAAAGGGGCATTGGATAGATATAAGGGGAAAAGGAGAGGCTGGTTTGGGAGGAGGTCCTTGGGGGTGACACTATGAATTACAGCACTGGGAAACACCAATCCTAGTGACACAACTGCTAACTACAGCAAATGGTAAAGCCCACCCCCCAACCTCTGTGTTTGCCTGAGCATACACTAGCCCCCAAATATTGAAGGTCTGATTTAAACATTAGCTATCTGATCAAGGCCTTCTTTATATAAAAACAAACCACGAGGAACTCAATTTATCTTAGCAACCACCAAAAATGATTGTATTATTATCAAACGGAGCAGTAAGACTGGCAGGGTCCAGCTTAAAAGGTGGCAAAAAAAATTCTTGACTACCTAACAACTGACTATGACCAACCAGTATTTGGCTGGCCCTACACCAAAGTTGACTTTTAGGGTTGGCCAAACTGGACAGCTTCATAAAAGGTTGGTAGACAATGAACCCTTCCTTCAACTGAAGCCCATGTTTGAGCCCTTCTAACAACAACTGACTCTGCAATCTGACAACCCATACACTAAATAACTTAACACATGTGGATAACAGTAACCGAATATGTTTTACATGACTGGAAGACACACTAAATCTACTCACATATGGTGGAGCAAAAGCCTTTACTTTCAATTCATGTTCTTGTCTTGCCTTTACCTAAATGTTTAAAATACAGAATGGACATCGTTAGGAAATTCATTTAACTTTTTGGCCAAACGAAATCCAAAAAACAGTTGATGCAATTATTCAATCTACTGTGACATGACTTAGTCATTAAACTAAACTGAAAAACATTTCTACAGAGCAAGTCTGCCAACGGATCATTTGACCTGAATGAGAAGTATTTCTGTTAACATGACAACAAGCTACCACTGAGTGAGTGATGGATGGTGGATTTGTTTCATTAAGTACAAACATTGCAATCATTTAATATAAATGATTCAAATCAGTTATACACGGTTTTTCACTTGTATTATTGTCAGGGCTGGATTTAGCGGTTAGGGTCTTCCTAGGGGATAGGCTGCCCTCACCATGATGTCATCATGATGCTCTTCTGGGAGACCAATCACAGAGACTTCATGATAAAGCTCATAGCTAGAAGTCCTGAACATGGTCTCAGACAAGAAACATGGGAGCCAGACCTGCTGGTAGGCATCCTTGGCCATTCAGCATGATCTGATGAGCTTAATGGAAAATATACTAGGTTTTGCTTGCCTAGAATGTAATGGTTGCTTGAAACAAATGACCACAAGCCACTATCATGTATTAGACAAATGGATTTTTAGAGACAAATATATTTGTAGTTTTTTGACTTACTACAGCAAGGCTGCTGCCAATGCTTTTTAGGAATACAAACTTGTCTGTGATAGCATCTTCCCCTAGGAATTCAGCCAGGTTCTCCCTCAGTGTCTGAAGCCTCATATCAGGTGGCACCCTAAAAAAAATACGAAGGGGAGAGAGAGAGAGAGAGGGAGAGAGAGAAAGAGAGGGATAGAGAGAGAGAGAGGCAGGATAGAGGGGAGAGAG
>WWET01000065.1:992693-1003828 GCA_011038615.1 Limnodynastes dumerilii | reverse complement strand
TGCCCTCCTGTGACCCCCCCCCCCCCCCCGTCCAGGCAGGTGTTGTGAAACTAGTGTGCTTTAATTGCATAGCTATAGTTGATACCGGACAGGGCATGCTGGGAATCGTACACGTGGAAAGCCACAGGGTAACCATGCCTACCCTAGTATAATAGGCTGAAGTTTCCTTTTGGCACAGTTGCTTTTTGTTGTGTAAATTTAACATGTAAAGTTGAGAAGAAAAAATGCTTTATTAAACAATTCTCTAACTATAACCTGTGTTTGAGTCATGTGTAGAACTAAAGTGCACAGTTTTATAGCATACACAATTGTGGTTGCTAAGATGAATTTATAGGTTAATGAAGGCAGGGGAACTGCTGTATGAGAAACAAAGGACAGATAATATCCCAGTAACAGACTGTACCATTCTATCTGTAACATAACACAGAAACGTCAGTTACACCTATTCGCAAATATATTCTAAACCACCGTCAAGGCCTTTCTGCAATATGCCTTTTATATAGTTATATATTATACACTGTTTATAACTAAGAATGCACTTGTCGCCCCCCCAAAAACACAACCCATCAATTGTAGGGGGGGTTTTTTGTATACAAAAGGGGGTTGATTTTTATTTGCAAAATTAAGTGTCATTGGAATCCAGATGCTGTGATTAATTTAGATAAGCCCTTTAACAAGTGCAAATGTTTTAATGTATCTGGAGCGTGCAGCCAGCCACACTGATGTGGATCGAGTGTAGTTGCGGGGGCTTGTCCAGCCAGCTCATAGATGACGTGCCACCTCCCCCCTACACACATACACGGAACACTGGATTAGTGAGTATTTGTTCAAACAAGGAGCAGCGGGTAAATTACCATTTAGAAACAGAATCCTGTTTGGGAAGCTATTTAAGATTGGAGTGATATAGGCTACAGATCATGCTGAATTCTTCATGTCATGGAGATCTGGAAACATAGTGATTCTGGTCCATATATTTACATGATTGCATCGCTATGTGGCTGTGAAATTCCAAAACCACTCCATCCTAAAGCTGCTTTACCAGATGAGACCATGGGCCTGATCCAGAGCTGCGGCCGCAAGCGATCGTACGCCGATCGTAAGCGAAAATTCTGCAGAAAAAACGCACAACGCATGTGCAGTATGACAACTTCCGGTCGACCGAAGGACATGAGGGTACATCGAGCGTATTTTCAGCTTATTTTTCGCTCAAGGGGCGTGCGTTTTGTACGACGATAGTCTGGACGCTCGAGTTACTACACAGAGGCGGGGATAGCCATTTAAATTGCAGTATGGGCGTGCTAAGCCCCATACGACCAGCGTATCGGTATGAAAATTCGCACGTACGCTGGAAAATCTTAGGGTAGGGTTCAGCCACCGTAAGCAGGTACAATCAATGGGAGTGTTATGGGCGTGAAAGTTTATACGCCCGGGCGATCATACGCTACGCTTGCGGTCGTAGGTCTGGATCAGGCCCAATGTAACTAGAGCACACAGAGGTGCACTGTAATGCTTAGCATAGCTATAGAGCCAGTTTTAGGAGAAAGGGTACGTTAATATTCCTTTCACCAACATGAACCGTACACACAAACTATTCATATTTACATCTATATCTGTTCCTTTTCGTATTTAGCAGATGCAAAACTCCAGCCTCATTTTATTTATAAATTCCATAAGCGGTGCATATGGAAAGATTTGCTTTAAGGGAAACACTTAAGCAAATTCACATTTTGACGTTACTGCACCGGATCCATATCTGAGCATAAATCGGCACAGACGACATCTGAAAAAGGGGGACTGTGTGAGTGATCCACCAGTGCACTGTACGGTGCCCTTGGTTTACTAGCAATCATGGAACGCAGCATGTGGGCACACAGCAGCAATGTGTCCAAATACGTTACACTTCACTTGGGTATCACAGTCCTGACTGCAAATGGAGGTTCTGATTATTGCAAGCACCTCTATCCAAGTGTAAATGTCAGAAAACTGCAATACTTGAATTTTTGTTTAACAAAAATGAGAATTTCCTTCGTATGAAAAAGTGATTTAACGCTTGCACAATAAACCAGCAGTCATTTCTGGGGCTGGTGCAAATGTTCTGACTTAAACAGACTTTTTAACAGCCCTGGATCAGGTGTGCGTTTGTTTGGGCCCAATCCTTACTGTACATTGCGTATGTCCCTCCATCCCTTTAACACATCCTCCCCAGAACACAAATCACTACACCTCCAGTTGTGCTTTGATCCTAAAATGTATGTTCTAAGTATTATAAAACTCATGCTTTGCTCTATAGTCAGGGTAAAAATTGTATTTTACAGGTTACATGAAACAATGAAATATTATTAATTTACTAAGAAACTACAGTTTTCACACCTGCTAGCAAAGAGGGAAGTATAGAGTTTGCACAATATACACCTTGGAAGTCAAACTACATCAGATGTAATATCTCTGAACTTGATATTTGGAGTAGGGAGTTATCAGTGTGTTTTATAAATAAATAAAAAAAAGGAAGTGGAACCATTATATTTATCAGGAAACAGAACTCCAGCGAAAGAAAATATGGTTTTATTGCTAATGCCTTTGGCTTTTTAATCACCTTAGCCACAAAGTGATGAAAGGCACACAGATCAATTAGCAGCAAGTTGTACAATAGAATATTATGATTTGAAGAGATGTAATAATCAATATTTATATACAATTTCATGCACATGATCAAATACATTCCACCGCCAAAGGAACGACTGACAGCTGAAGTCTTTTTCAGTTCCTCTAGGGGGAGCTACTTAGGTTGAACCAAATGTCTGTGAATGTAATTGCTGTACAGACCATACAGTTTGTCTTCCTGATCCAGGTAACAAGATGATGTATATTTACAAATGGAATTTTCTTCTACTTGTGTCCATTTCATGTCGCTATAAAAGGGGGAAAAAAAAAAAAAAAAGGGAAGAGATCATAAAAATATACATGTATGAGCATGTAGCAGCAAACAGTCAAAACAAGGCTTGACATTAAAGGTCCGGATTCACAGTTACATAGTTTTCTTCTTACGTAGGTGGTTTTAAGAATTGAGCTACTACGCATATGTAGTAGCTTAGTTACTCTATCTACGTACCATTTCTGTGCGTAGATTGCGTAAGCGCAGTCTTTACATAAAACTAAAAATACGTAACTATGAATCCAGACCTAAATGTCCATGGATATGCTGCAATCTTCTTTGGTGCATGGTCCAATGCCATTTTAACCTCAGAAAATCACAGTAAGAGGCTGGTAAAGTGCAAGGAACCCTCTAGTCCCTTCTTTAGGTTAAGCCTTGCTTACAGTAGGGGTGAGGGCTCATGGGCCCAGTATAGCGGTCAATCGGAGTCTATAAATCCGGTCTACCTGTAGCTCTCCAGATGGTGTAATACTATGAGTGCCAGCATGCTTTAACTGCACTGTCATAGCCAATACCTGACAAAGCATGCTGGGACTCCGTTTCACACCACCTGGAGAGCCACAGGTTGACCAGACCTGGTATAAACGCTAGAAAAGAAGAAGTCTGCACAAAACCCTTTTAAATTTGATATCCAAAATCTGCCTCCTCCAAACAAGGAATCTGTGTC
This sequence comes from Limnodynastes dumerilii, assembly GCA_011038615.1. Classification (NCBI taxonomy): domain Eukaryota; kingdom Metazoa; phylum Chordata; class Amphibia; order Anura; family Limnodynastidae; genus Limnodynastes; species Limnodynastes dumerilii. The sequence continues at coordinate 1,000,229 of WWET01000065.1, read as the reverse complement.
CACAAAGTTTTAATGAACCATAGTGATGGGCAACAAAGGAAGGAAGGAAAGCCCTCTACACACCCTCTCCCACTACTGCTGCAACAGGACCTTGTGGCAGAATTCAGCCAACCACTCACCATGCAATGTAACCAGCGACCAGACTGTCATTTGCATTCCAACAAATCAGCCCTGGCCACACACTGCATAATAATTGGCTGATCATCATATATAGTCTGTAGCCAGCTTTAATCACATCACATCCAGTCTTACATGGGAGCACATGAACAGCCACACTCTTCACTCAAAGGCTAGGGCCCTTCCTCAAGACTTCCAGTCCATGCTCATATAAAATGGGGACAGATTGGAAAAATTTGCATCCCAAAGTCCACCCCTTTACAATCACAATGCCCACACAGTACATGGAAGAAGCGAATTTTGCGATATTTAAATCCAATTGAAGTACATAAACAAATGTCATCAAGGGTGACATTTCCAGGTGTGGAAAAAATGTTTTAAAAAAATAAAATTCAATGAAATAACCCAATACTAGCATCCATCCATCCAAGAGATTGCTCAAATCAATCTATAAGGTAATTTATACTGCAGGTGCTGCACCTGCAGTATAAATTACCTTATAGATTGATCTGAGCAATCGCTATCTTGGATGTGTGTTTTAAAGCGTGTCTGGGATGGCAGAGGGGGTGCTGTCTCAGTCGCTGTTTTGGAGACTTGGGGATCTCTATAAGAGGTAAGCTCTCAATTTAGAAAGATATTTGATATGTGACCCACAGTTGGGACTCTAAATTTTAGAGTTAGGACCATCTAACAGAGAAGCCTTGTAAGTGGCGGGTGGCTTATATCACGTATCTGTAACTAATTATCTGACTTTTATTTTAAAGATAGAAGATTATGATTAGTAGCTGGGTAATGGCTAGAGTGCCAGGCCATGTTTTGTTTTTATCTATATATCTAGCTATCTCTATCTATATATCATTCTCTATCTCCATATCTACAACACATACCTTGTGGATCCACTCATACTCTCCATACTTTGAATCAAATGTTCCTTTCTGAAGGGACCTCAGTTTTAATGTAAATCTGGGCCCCAGCTCTTGGATTCCTACTTTCTTTTCACTCTTGAAGATGTATCTGTAAAGAACAGAAGACAAAGTCTTTACGATGGGTCACATCATGAGGATGCCAGGTTGTGACGAAGGGGAGGATGAAAATACCTGTGGTATCGGAAAAAGATGTAGTCCCGCTGATTATGGAAGGTTGCCACCTGTCTGCCTACGAAGTTTGGATTGTGTGGATACAGTGAGGCAAACATGCGACCGATGGAGTGACCAAGGCGTGTGGTGAAATTGTTCAGGATGATTTCCGGTTGGTGCTCTGTCGGCTCTTTTCCTTTTCTCTGTAAAGGGTAAGAATATAAAGTCAGACGCATAACACCCGTGTATTATAGGAGCTGTTTTTACCAAAAATCATCTTCTGGAAAGTATTGTAAATGTCAGTTAAAACTTAGACTTAGGGACTGGATGCTATTGGTCAATGAGACCCTGGCCCATGAGAAACACGTCCAGAGTCAGGAAAACGGCAGATACATTTTATAAGGCGTGGTCTCTATGACGTCATCCCATATGTACCACAGCTTGTCGCAGCACCTACTGTTACGGACACTAATATCAAGGTTACTGACCAACATCATTTAGATGTAGATGCTGCTGTTGTTGTTGTTGGGGCCCAGACTGTCTCACCTGTCGATACCTAATATCATGCTCTAACCCTGGGTTATCAAGACAGTGAGTTTCCTTCCCTCTTTAAACTATCTTCTCTGTGGGAACGACCTGGGTCCTTCGGCTCTGGCACTAGCATCATTTTATGCAATCCGCTCTCTGTGACTGTACTTCTGGCACCCTGTATGTGACACTATCTCCTTGTGGTAATATATGGCATGTATGTTTATTGTTATGAAGGATTTTGCATGTTTTCATTTTTTTTTGGTCTTTTTTGTTTCTGTTGAAAATATAAAACTTCAATAAAGAAATACCTTGATGGGTCTCAGGACCAGATTCACACTTGCGTGTGTGATCCACTACCTACTTCTCCGGTAGCCTCCCGTTTTTAGGTACCTTACAAGTGCCATAGGTGTTATCCAACCGTGCGTAGTTTCCTTAAGAAGAAAACTACGCACAAACATTGTCTCTTCCCTGCACTTACTCCAAATCCCTCCCCCCTCCCACTTCTGCCTAAACACTCCCTGAGGCAGCATTACGCCACCTCTTTCCTACTAAACTACTTTAAAGACCGCACGGAGGCAATCTACGTGACTAACTGGTACGTAGATTGTGTAAATGACCTATTATGCATGCGTAGTAGCTCATTTACTAAATATACGCACCTAAGAAGCGGAAGCTTCCTATGTGTGAATACAGGCCTCAGATACTAATGAATTCTACAGGAACTTACATGTATGGGACAAAAACATTTTCACCATAAACTGAATAAGGTTTATATATTGCAAGAGCAATTCATTGTACAACAAGTACTGGATGATCCTCCAACTTACTATGAGTGGCTGTTCAGTGACTGGAATGATGTAATACCATTGAAGTCATTGCGCTATATTTTAGAGAAGTACTTAATTAGCTGCCTCGTGCCCCGATGCTCACAATACACAGGTAAACATTGCCCATTATGGAAGACTCCATCACATGCTGATTGGACAAGGACGGAGGATCCAGTCAGGATTCAGCTAATGGACAGGCACACTGAACCTGATTCACCTGATGCCTAATCTTCCTAAATGACCTAGGACGCATGCATAGTAGGTAATTTACACAATCTACGTACCAGTTAGATACGTAGATTGCCTCCATGCGGTATTTAAAAACCGCATGGAATAGTTTAGGAAGAAGGAGGCGTGCTAATGCCGCCTCGGGGAATGATTAGGTAGAAGGGGGAGGAGGAGGCAGATAGATTAGCCGGGGAGGGCAGCATTGTCCATGTGTAGTTACTTCTTAAGAAGGAAACTACGCGCGGTAAAATAAGGTAGCCCTATGGCATTCTTAAGTGCCATAAGGTACCGAAAAATGGGGGGCAGGACAGGTGAGTAAGGTGCGGATCTGCGGAACTCACTCTTAAGCGTGAATCAGTTCATCGATTATTACAAAAGCAGACCCAAAGGTCACTAAAATAAGAAACACAGGGCCGCTTGGTGACAAGTGAAGGATGATACATACCTTTATCTCCTTGCGCAGTCGCACGTTACTCATTTTGAAATGAGCTGTGGGTCCATCCGGTAAATGACTCAGGATGAGTCCATCTGGTGGTCGGTGTTAAGGATAAACAAATATTTTTCCCAATATAAACTAGAAAATTAATTAGCAATAAATTCGGAATTATAATTTATCATGGAACAGAATTAGTAATCCCATTTTAGAATCTTCTATGGTCTAATCGTGAGCCTGAGCTAAGATTTCCGTTAGGGACTTGAATGAAAGAACTACCGATCACAAAGAGTTCCGGGAACTTGAAGGCTCGGAGCTCAATTGATGCATCTTCCAAAAGACCAACAACCAACCAATAAATGTTATACAACATTAATATCGGGCGTGTCTGCTTGGCATGAAAGGAAAGGGGAACCTCAGCAGGTATGCTGCAAGGAAATGGAAAAAAGAATGCTCTGAAGGATACTTGGAACTTTACGATTTTCGTTGATGACGATGAGGTCTGTAAAATCCCTTGAAAGACATTGTGGAATGATTTTTTTCAACGCCAGACCTTTCCTATAATATACATGCGAGTTGGGTACTACGGATGACAGTTGTTCTGTAAACCTCACGGCACGCTTTAAAAAAACCAAAAAAACAATTAATTTAAAGACATTATATTTTTAGGAACCAGTGATGATTATACTGCTAAATACAGGGTGTCATTTTATGTCCTATATACAATCGAATTTTCCAGCGGTCACAAGATGCCAACATCCATATAACTTCTACAAAAATTACCAAACGACAGAATGCTGAACATTTTCTCATGGAATGTGATGGCCTCTAATTATAAGCAACTAAAGAAATGGCCAAGGTATTGAGAAACAAAATGCTTTGCTTCCTACCCCACGGGGGCGGTCAGAGGTTGTAATAAGTATTTTGGGGGATGTCTGTCTGTTAAAATAAGGTGCAAATTCATCTGTAGCTTCATCATATGCCACCTAAAGAAAGAAATAACAGAAAAAGATCAACAATGTGGAGAACTAGACATAAATACTCTTATATTTTTTCATTAGATATAAAAGGTAACAAACACCTATAAATATGTTCAATTGCAACGAGGAGACTAGCTATGGAAAGTTGGTGTGTTTTCCCCATATTTATGTAGGTTCCATACAACAAAACAGACATCCAGGTAGGGTGTGTGTGTGTGTTTGTGTGTGTGTGTAGGAGGAGTCTGTTAGTGCCTTTGGGACTCAATGATATGGATAACAGAATTGCTAGCGCTAGGGCAAAATCTGAATGATTACACAAATCATTTTACATGGTTTTATAAATAATATTTTTTGGATGAAGTAACAATACATGTAATAAAGTATATTAGAAGTATACTCTGTGTTTAGGGAAAGGGGAGCTTGAAACATGCAAAACATTCAGTAAACAGACTTTAGATTAGGAGGTAGCAATCTGCACCTTGACAAACCATGTCCCATTGCAGGGAGCAAATGATTATTATACTTTTTTTTTTTTTGAACACGAAACAAAAGGTCACCTTTTATTGAACTCCCTCTGAGATCAAGATGGTTTTGCCAAGGTGCGAATGTGTTTGCACTCCCCCCCTTCAACTGATACTTCCATGCAAATATTCTAGTGTCAACAACACAATGTACACTAAGGAAACGACTTCAATAACGTTGATGAATGACATTCCTTTTTATAAGCACTGCAGATATAGAACTTGTGGTAACACAGCCACTGAAATACCAGCCCATGATTAATATGAAGTTACTAGGTTTTTTTTACCTCCTCATCCTCTGGATCAACTGTTGTTTCGTCATATACACGTTGGTTTTCAATGGTTTTGGGAACAGGCTTTGGAGGCGCCTATAGAAAAGAAATACATACTAAATGTAAATAATTTATTCTATGTTAATTATTCTTGATTTTATGTACTAGGTAAGCATATTCAGTGTTCAGAAACGCAAAACAATGGAGCGAATTCTGATTTAGGAACAACAGGGTACTTACGCAGACCGCTTGCATTGGCACCAAGCGTATTTCTACCCCGCACACGTCTGGAGGCCAGCTATGCATGAACATAACACGATCGATACTGCATTCCGTGGTGCAGCAAAGGCCTCCAATGGCATGGCGTGACTACCCGTCGTGCGTAGGTGGCGCCATCTATGCTAGTCGTACACCAAGGCTTGGCTCTTCCCTTTACGTACAATTCTGCATTATGCACCAGAAAACTATTTACATGGGGTGGGTGCGTAACATTTAAGGTAGGGGTTGCAACCCTCACACGGATCACACAATTGTTACAAACTCAGGATCGGGTCCGATGTTCGCATATTTGGATCCACAGTTTAAAGTGGCCCCTGTGTACTTTATACTAGTTATGACCACAGCAACTGCAGGATGGGCAAATGAAGGCAATTAAGGCAAAGCAATTAGTCTCCAATATTTAGTGTTACTTAAAGAAAACAAATAAAAAATAATTTAATACACAGTTGGTGTCAGGTACAATTACAATCATAAATGCATTTTTATGTGTCCTTGTGAGGTTTACAACTTAGCCAAGGCATCAATAATTTTTTTTTTTAACGTCTCCAGATTATTATTTTTTTTACCCACTTTACAAAATCAAAACACAGAATATGTACAGGAAAACGAAATACGTGCAAGAATGTTATTTTCAACTTCAGTAATCATAAAAAAAAAAAAAAAAAAGAAATATGGTTAGAAAATATTTGTTTTGTAAAATAATTACTGTGAACATCTACATATGCAATCACCAACATACCTTGTCCCCTAGTGCCTCTCTTTCCTTCTTACGTTTCTTTTTAATGGCAAGCTTCTCCTGCAAAGAAATTACACCTTTACTACTGAATAATATTGTATAAACGATTTGCATAGCATTTTACATAATAAAGCCAGCTATGCACTACAGCAATTGTTGGTCCGATCACCCTATAATTGGAAAATCGGATCAATAATCGTTGTAGTGTATAAAAATAGATTTAAAAAAAACGCCCCAAAAAAACCACTTGGGTCAGATAATTTTATTTTATGGCTAAAATACATCAGACCCAAGCTGCTGATTTTCCTTCACCTCCACAGCAGAGTAACCTCGGTCTGACTCAATTATTATTAGCAGTAAGTACAGCAGTGATAATGTAGTGAAAGCTCTGCATTCTGCAAGAGATCTAGGGCTTCCGTTACTATATTAATGTTATGGTTACAGGTAATCATGTAGTCAGGCAAAGAACTCCTGCCAAGAGGTGTCAGAAACATGACTACACACTTCTGCCCGGGATTGACTGGGCCTTCTGTCAATCGGTGCAGAGACTGACAGGAGGCCTCCTGTCAATCTCAGCAACAACCCGCTCTTCTGCTAGGATTGTCAGTCCCAGTAGGAGGTGAGTGGCGCTTATATCGGCACTATTCCCTAGCGAGAAATCATCCCATTTACTAAGCCACCTCCTGCTGGGATCAACATTCCATGTGTTGTACAGCCAGCTTTAGAATACACAAACAAAAAATACACAACTAAATGACAACTTTGATTTCCCATTTTTCGGTTACTACCAATGAAGAACCTCAGTAGTACTTTGCTAGTTTGCCAGTTGAATTACATATGGTGAGACACCCATTAACAGACATGTTTGGGACGAGAAGGGTTTGCGTATCGGTTTGTGAATAATCATAGGCTAAATCCCTATATGTCTGTGGGTAAAAGTTCCCCCTTTCCACCAAACCCTCCAATATGAGCCATTCCATTAGGTAGAAAAAATATAGTAAACGAGCGCTATTTCAAAAAGATGGTACTGATGAAAAGTGTATCTTTAAGGGGGCCAGCAATATTAGAATAATGGAACCAGCTAAAATATATCATAGATCATAAAGCATACACTTCAAACTAAAACATCAATCTTTAAGAGAATATATAACAAAAAAAAATCACCAAAATGACAGAAGCAATCTGGAGTGTGTGTGCAAACACTAAGAGAAAAACCAAGAAAAACAGAGATCAGCGGCGCTTGTCACTGTGATGACACAAAATAAAAACAAAGTTGCAACTCTAATTGAGTTGTGTTACATAAACTTGCTTAAAATCGCATGAAGAATTGATAAAATGGACCGAAACAAGCCCAAAAAAAGATGTATTTGGTATGCGGATATTTTTTATTTTTAGCTTATTTTGGTCCATTTTATCAGTTCCTCATGCAATTTTAAGCAAGTTTATGTAACACAATACATGTTTAGAGTCAACTGGAGTTGCAATTTTGTTTTTATTTGGTTTCATCACAGTGACAAGCGCAGCTGATCTCTGGTT
>WWET01000065.1:976960-990693 GCA_011038615.1 Limnodynastes dumerilii | reverse complement strand
ACACACACACACACACACACACACACACACATATATACACACACATACATATGTACATACTTTTAATTTAAAAAAAAGGGGGGGAAAAGACATTGAACACCAACTAGGGCATAACAAATGGTTTTGATATGGCTCCTATTGCACATTATTAAAATAGTCTGCATGTTTAATCCCTATATTTCATTGTCATTATCAATTATTTTATATAAACTATTACATCATTTTAGTCAAGGGTTACTATAAAGAAACACAAACATAGAAAATAACTATTTTTATTGTATTCAAATTTTAGAAATAAGATTTATTGTCACAAAATATTAGACAGGGTTTAAAAGTGTAATCTCAATGTATACATGTTAAACGAATGTTTTGAGGGCTGATTAGCGGTTGTGATGTTATTGTAAATGTATTATATGTTAGAATTATACTAAAACAGAACTACTCAATGTAACATTTTGATCATTTAGTATGAGTATGTTTCATCAATTATGCCCGATGACACTACTACTATTATTGGGCCTTATCCAGACCTAATAACGACAACCAATTTACTCACACGGAAACGCACTGCGCATGCTCTCGGCAGATGTTACGCATCGTAACTCTGATCGTACGTAACTTGTAAGTAACTCCGTACGATAGGGCGTGACATCCCTACGTAAACTGAATATATGCATTGTGGGATTAGAGAGGTATTTAAATTGGGCAGTATGGGCGGGGTTAGGCACTTATGTACCACAAGACATTACGTATGCATAGAGATACGCAAGGAAAAGTTAAGGCAGGGTTCTGAACACGTAAGTCAGCTAAGTTATGTGAGTGCTAGGGGGAGTGCATTAAACTTAGTAGTGCGTAACTTGGACACATAAAACGACCTTAGGTCTGGATCAGGTCCATTGACTGTAAATGCTATTCCTCATTAGGCAATGAAAAGCTGCTTGCTTAGCATTCTCTATAATATGCCACCATCCTTCTAAATTCTGTGTAGATGAGCTTGTTCTGGGTGCAGATGAAGCCTCCGCTTCTCCAGGCTTGCTCAGGGTATCGGTTTAAGTCTCCAATACATGTCCACGTGTCTTCACTTAATTTGGAAACGCACCACTTGGAGTGATCGTAATAGGAGTAGAAGGAGTGGTTGGGCAGCAGGATTCTCTTAATGTTGTAGACGTGCCACGGAAGAGAGCAGTTTGAGGGCAGCTCGATTTCTACATGTTGCCACGTTTCTGTTAATAAGTCTGTGCCTAGTTTCTGAGCTATCCATGCTGCAAAGATATCTGTTAACAGAAGCATAAGGAGAACGTTACCAGATAAATATAACATTAAGCCTTTATGTTCCCCAAACCACCCCAATAGAAAGATGAGTAGTACAGATGTTGACAGTGCTATCCATGTCTTGACCCTAAGTTAATAAAGTCACCTGAGCTTGCCGATGTCACGTGATTTTCTGGCAGCGCTCATGTGCACGGCAAATGTTCCGCATCAGGACTCCTATCATATGTAACTCAGTTCCGTACAATAGCTTTTCTGTGCTGGGGGAGGGGGGCATTCCAGACAGGCGTGGATAGGCATGCGGATTAAGGTAAGTGGGCAATGGAAGTAAGAGTCGCACAGATTTGCATTTGGACGGATCCATGCAGAGAATTTAGGGCAGGGTTCACTCTCATTTCACATGCAGACGTATTGGTCCCCATTTATTCGGAAAATATGTCCCATGTCTTTTACTTTTGGAAAAAATTATAAGTTGCCTAAATAACACAAGCCACAGCCAATACGAGGGCAAATGTTCTGAGGGCGCTAACTTTAAACCTTCACGCTGTCCTCACGTAAAATGGGGACAGTGCAGAAGTCAAGCGGAGGGTGTTTAGCATTTCCCACCCTGTCCCGTCCTCTATTGTAAATAGTCTCCAAGGGGGAAGCTCTGGATCCAGAATATTCCGGATTCTTCCAGGAAATAAGGCACTTGTGTATGTGCTGTTAACAAAAATCGAACATTTTCTGATCCTAGTGATAAGAGAGTCCCGATATTGGGTCATATATATGTGTTTTTAAATTGAGAGCTAACTCGCCTTAGGAGGCCCCCTTTAAAACCTCCAAAGTAGCTGCTGACCCTTGACATCTGCTGATCCCAGACTGCTTCCAAACAAAGGACCTGATTCACACTTAAGAAGGCTTTAGGTTCTTAATTATAAGCAACTAGTAGCAAGGTGACTCCCCTAACACAGCTTCTTAACCGACTTATGAATGCCATAGAGCTACCTTATCTTTAGGTTCTTAGTTGTGTGCGTAGGGCGGCTAATTAAGAACGTTACTGCCTAACCGCTCCCAGATTTCCTCATTTAAATTTCTCCCTCCACCCAATCTTCTTATGTCAATCTTCTTAAGTCACTAGGAACCTAGAAGAAAAAGGTTCGTAAGTCCTACGTAAATCGTGTATATTAGGTTACTACACATGCGCAGTATATCTCTTCTTAATTATACGCACTTAGAAAGCCGCCATTGCCAACTATACCAGGATGGAATTCTAGCTTCAGAGTCTCCAGATCCGTCCCAGGAAAGGTGTGCCCATGTATGCGCTTCGGAAAACACCCCTTGTAGAAAGTCAGAGTCTGGTCCAGTGTGACCGCACACTGCGAATTGCGGAACGGGGATGGTTAGGGTTAGGGGAGGGTTAGACTGTGGAGAATGAACAGTTAGTGTTAGTGGAGGAGGGTTAGGCTGTCGAAAGAGAATCCTTAGGGTTAAGTTTAATAAAACTTACATTTGCTGTTCCGCAATTCGAAAATGGTGCAGTCACAAAAGTCATTTCTTCTAATTACAGACTGCCAAAAACTGACGGCAGTCAGCACCTTACTATACCTTACCCCACCAATCTATATGATGTCAAACTGACAACACAATGAATGCTAGCATTTAATTTGATTGCATTTAATATTAATCAATACCCCATAAACTGCTTCATATGGAGAATGCTCTATGACAGTGCTCCTCAACCAGTGTGCCGCAGTGCAATGCCTCCAACCGGGGAAAAAGCACTGGAAGACCTTGCCTTAAGGAAATAAGGGGATACTGGGGAAGCTGCAGACACATGAATGGGGACTACTAGGGAGGCTGGAGACACATGAATGGGGACTACTGGGTAGGCTGCAGACACATGATGGGGGCTACGGGGGAGGCTGCAGACACATGATGGGGGCTAACATAGTTAAATTAGTTATAAGAAAAAAAAGTTATTAGCCGCAATTTTTAAATTTATCAACTAAAAATTAACAAATGTAATATCTGTGTATGTACTTAGTAATTCCTGCTTTTTTTGTATATTTTGCCTTTGGTGTGCCGCGGAATTTGTATATTTTGCCTATGGTGTGCCGCGGAATTTTTGGAAGGGCTTAGGTGTGCCGCGGAATTCTGGGAAGGGCTTAGGTGGGCCAAGGGTGAGAAAAGGTTGAGGAGCACTGCTCTATTATACAATAGCATTACAGTTCCTTCTCTTTTCTTACCATCTACAAAGTACTTGGACTTTGCAAAGTTCAGAAAAACTTCTCCTTTAGCCGATTTCAGAGACCCAAGCCGTGTTTCTTCTATCCAAGGAAAGCTCTCGCCTTCACATATTCTGAGCAGTCTCCACTGTTCCTTTTTATACGAATCAGGGATGGAGCAATTATAAACATGTGGGTTATAATATAGCAGTTGGGAGGCTATTGAATGAAACAAAAATAAGTATGTTAGTCTTAAAGGATATATTCAGCTTTAAAAAATGTTTATTTTTCATTTCTCATTAATCTAAAAAGCGAATTTGTACGTTATTTCTTTAACATGCAGTACATTATAGCAACCTACAGGTGGCAATATAAAAATAACAGACATTTCACAGAAAATGAAGTGTTCAGGTTTTGCAATGTGGAGTTATAGGACAGTTTTGTCAGCATTCTTCCAAATTACATAGAATATGATGGCAGATAAGAACCACTAGTCCCATACAGTTGAAATATCAGTGCTCCCCCTTAGAAATTATTTCCTAAAAGACCAGTAAATTGAGTATAAAGCAGGGTTGCTGACTTTTAATAGCTTAGCCATAGATGCCTGCAGGGGGCAGTGCTTAATAGTATGAAGTTATGCAAATGGCATAATTAAGTCCCACTCCTGACTACCAATTAACCCATTTTAGGTTTACTAGGGATGGGGACAGGGCTTGATTATGCAAATTGCGTCATCAAGTCCCTTTCTGCCCCTAGTAACACTAGGATACTAGTGTTGCCAGGCAGGGGGGCAGGACTAGAGACCGTGGCTTTCATGAAACCAAGCCCTCTGCTGGAGATTTGCCGGCTCTCCTAGGATCCCGGGACTGCCTGAATTCCTGGAGAGTCGGCAGCCCTGGTATCTGATAAGACTGGGTAGTTACAGGAAGGCTTGTGTCTAGGAATTCTGACTGAGCTAGAAGAGGCTGCAGTAGAGAAAGCGTAGCCATACAGCAAGAGAGTTGACAGACATCTTCATGGGGTAAAGGCTCACACTAACCCTCCATCTGGCGTATTTGCAGCGCAGTTACTGGCTGCTCTGCACATACATGGACAGCTCTGCCGGCCCGAGGAGCCCTCCCCTTCCCCTCCTTCCAACAGATTACAGCGTTAAGCTCTCAGCTGCTGGTAAATTATTTATAAACAGCGCTCAGCTTTCATAGACTGAGTGACAAGCGCTGTCTTAACTCCCAGCCAGAGGCATAACTAGGGTGAGTTTTAAAGACCATGTGCCCTGGGCGCCAATAGACACCCAAGTGCAAGGGGGCACTATAATTAAATTTGTATTATTTTTTAAAATGGGTGGGGGCACATGGTTTTCACTTGCCCTGGGCTTTATCAAGCTTAGTTACACCACTGCTTCCAGCTGCTCCTGGTGTGTAATGAAGCTGCCTATCCTGTACCTTGGCTACATGCCAAGCTGCCTATCCTGCATCTGGGCTACCCTGCACCTTGGCATGTAGCCAAGGTGCAGGCTAAGCAGCTGTTTCAGTTTCCCCTCTCCTCTGTGCCCGTGTGTTCGTTACGCCGCTGCATGTATTGAGTGCTCTTTCAAGTAAAACCTCCAGAACTGGCATTAGAACTTACACCCCTCTCTATTTTCCTGTAGACTTATTGAAAGGAACGCTCACCAATTTCCTGAAGCTGGTCATATTTGTAAGTCACACAGATGGCTGTCTGGCCATATCGCTGACCAGTCCGAGGATATCCAAAGCCGTTCTCTGGAAACGGCGGAAAGTGGGGTACACTGTGAATCATCCAGAATCCCTGGAACTCATCGAAAAGCAGAGCTCCTGGAAAGAAAGCAAAACATTTATAGCGTAAATATCATCTGTAACGGTGCTCATAATGAGGCAGTTTACCGGGATGCAGCTGCCGGTTATAACGGCGCAATCTCGAACATGACACACCTGCCAGCTGAATGGAGGATGTATCTTTGTTCGAAATAGGCTGGAAAGAGAACATTACTATTGGGAATAGGCATCTAAATACATGTTCCAATAGCAAGAGACAGTGGTGGCAATTAGGCATAGAGGCCCGGGGTCAGAGTACCGGACGTTTAGCCATTTTTACTACTGCGCATGCGTAGTAATTTTTTACCGTAATCTACGTATCTTTTTCTTGCGTAAATGCGGTCTTTCAGACCTACGTAAGAAAAATATACGTGGATTATGTAAAAAAAATTACTACGCATGCGCAGTAGTAAAAACCGCTAAACACCGGACGTAAATATTATATGTTCGGTACTCTGAATACGGACCTTAGTGCTTCCCATAAAGTGCCTCTGTTTTGCATGTGTGCCAAATATATATCATATTTATTATGACAGAATATGAATTATTTCATGTTGATGTTAATTATTTTCACAGCTAATAAATTATACTTGGGAATAAAATTTAGAACAGACACTTCCATAAAATGATATGTTAGTTATAATATTAACACCAAATCTGTCGCCCTGGAATTTCGAAAAGACAACTGTTATAAATATTGAAGTCTATAAAAAGATATATTTATATTTTATTTAATGATCTTTTTTTATAAAGTTATATTACATTTAATTTTTTTCATTTTAAAAACCTTAGAAAATAAATAATTTTTTAACGTTTTCTTTTCTTCATGTTTCATTGCATCGAATCGCACAATATTGAATGAATTTATAGTAAATCGTTTATACATACATTCATCCAAAGAGAGCTAATTATTAACTAGCTAATTGATTCCCTACAAAGTGTTACAAAGGGTTTAAAAACTTTTGGTCATGACTTCTTATTGACCTACTGAAAGAATTAGTTCATAAGACATTTCCAAACATTCCACATTTGATGGTAACCAGTTTTTACACCAGCATATTGAGCTTAGGTGGTCAAGGGAGGATAATTCAGTGACCTTATAGTATTAACTTGCAGTGAAGGCTTATTTTTTTTTTTTTTTTTAAGCAAACAACGTTCCAATGTCGTTCCAATGTCATACAGCCAGGACAATCATATAAGAAAAAGTGTAATATATGTATATCATTTATTAATATTATTTTAACAAAGGGGCGTATTCAGAGACCGTTAGCTCTAGGTACGCAATTATACGCACGTACATTGCAAGCCAACACCCACTTTAACGTAACTTTGTCCGTACGGATTTCAATCACGCCCCTCCACACATATATCCCCAAGTGCGAGTTACACGTACGTGCGTAATGGACTTCCGTGCGTAAAATCAACGTAAATAAAGTTACTATGCATGCGCAGTTACTCCGATCCTAAAAACGCACGGAACGCCGCACAAAAACGGATCTGGGAATACAAGTCATTCAATTTTTCTCTCTTGTTTTACTATTTGAAACTGTGATGATAATTCTTATGCCTTGGGCCAGATTCAGAGTTTGAAGGTAAGAGAGGAAAGTGACACCTGGGCAAAACCATATTGATTTCAGGACGAGTCAAATAAATGACATTTTCGCATGTAAGAGGCTAGTACACGAAAGAAGCTCTCATGCAGGGTCGCCATCGGGGGAGGGGGGGGAAGACCAGGACTGTCAGGGGCCCGCAGCTGAAGGGGGGCCCGCCATCATTACAGGGCCAATGTACAGGGAAGAATTTCTCAGTGCACGGCCAGATGGTAACACAGGTCTGTGGGGCCCGCCCACATGATGTCACTGATGATGTCACCTAGGGGGCGGGGCCCACTGGTGTCCCCCGTGACCCACAAATTCTGAACGCGGCCCTGCTCTCATGTATGGATTTTAGGTGAATTCCCTGTCCATAACACTACTTTAACATGTGCTTGTGTAATGCTTAGACGTACGGAAATGCCTGAGCCAACCCGTACTGCTCTATTTAAATGCCTCTCCCTGCCCACGCGACGTATAATCTAACATACAGAGGACTGTCACCTTAACATATGGAAGGCTGAAAGTAAGGAAACCAGTTCTGTACGTTCAGAGCTCCGTTGTGTAACAACATCTGGTGTGGCCATGTGCAGTACACTCGCAAAGCTCGACTTTATTAACTGAGGATCCAGTACCTAGTCTTTCTCTAGGAATCTTTTAATGGTCCAAGGATTTATTGTTTAGAATGTCGCCTGGGATGGATAGCTCTATGTTAACAACACAACACAACCCCATGGACTATATTTACTAAACTGCAGAAAAGGAAAAGATGTTGCCCATAGCAACCAATCAAATTCTTGCTCTCACTTTCCTGTTGCATACTTGAGTTTGTCAGCTAGAATGTGATTGGTTACTATGGGCAACATCTCCAATTTTCCTTTTCTACAGTTTAGTAAATCTAGCCCGAAGAGTTTAATTACTATAAATGATAAAAATGTAAATTAAATGTGACAACATTTAAATGTATAAATTAGAATTCCACCCCCCCCCCCATATTTTATAGTTTTAGTCTATGTAATTAGTTTATTTTAATATTTTGGTTTACATTTTTTGCTTAAGGGAAACTTCAGAGCTCCGTTGTGTAACAACATCTGGTGTGGCCATGTGCAGTACACTCGCAAAGCTCGACTTACGCGAGCTGTCATTATTAACTGAGGATCCAGTACCTAGTCTTTCTCTAGGAATCTTTTATTGGTCCAAGGATTTATTGTTTAGAATGTCACCTTGGATAGAAAGCTCTATATTAACATCACAACCCAACCCAATGGGCTAGATTTACTAAACTGAAGAAAAGGAAAAGATGTTGCCCATAGCAATCAATCAAATTCTTGCTCTCACTTTCCTGTTGCATACTCGAGTTTGTCAGCTAGAATCTGATTGGTTGCTATGGGCAACATTTCCAATTTTCCTTTTCTACAGTTTAGTAAATCTAGCCCGAAGAGTTCAACTACTATAAATGATAAAAATATAAATAAAATGTGACACCATTTAAATGTATCAATTAGATTCCCCCCCCCCCATATTTTATCGTTTTAGTTTATGTAATTAATTTATTTTAATATTTTGGTTTACATTTTTTACTTAAGGGAAACTTAATTATAAACTTTTATACCACCAGAATATGTTTATATTATTGCATACATATTTATTATAATGATATATGATTATTAATAATTTACACAAGTGTCTTCTTTAATTGACATAACTGACATCCAGGAAAAATATCTAATAGGTTGTAATTAAATTAAATTAGGACATATATTAATATTTATTGGGAAGGATTGTTTTTAGAACTGCGATTAAAACAACACTCACAATTAAAAAGAAAATATTCCTATAGTGCTATAAATAAAGCAAGTTGTTGCTATTTTACCACACAACAATGGTTCCAGTGCCTCTTATAAAATATAGCAATGGAAAGAATAAAAGGAGTGTGGAAAAATATCACTGGGTGCAAAGTGCTGTAAACCCATGGTAGATGGAATAGCCGAGAGGATGTTTGACAATGCACAGTAGGAATGAGGTTGTCGGTCTGGCTAACTCTATTTAAAAAATGATACAGCTGTATCACTACTCAAAACAATTTGGAGATAGAAAATTGCTATTGGGATCAGAAACCTATTTCCTGTTTCCAATAGCACCAGGCTGCGGCAGTTGTGGCAGGTATACTAAGGCCAGGCTGCGGTGGGCGTAATGCGTATATGGTTAGGGTTAGGGTTTAAGGGGAAGGTTAGGGTTAGGCTGCAGGGCATGGAGGCTTAGGGTTAGGCTGTGGGGCGTGGAAGGTTAGGATTAGGCTGCGGGGGCTGCAGTTAGTGTTAAGGCTAAAATACGGGAAGATTAGGTTTATGAAAGAGTTTAAAGTCTGCATTCCCCACTGACGCGTCTTGACATAAATCTCTTTCTCAAGAGTTCCCTCTAGAAATGCATTAGCTGTTGAGCACAGACTTTGGATTAGGATCCTGACCAGTGTCTTAGGCTCTTTGTCTTCTGACATCATCACCACACCCAGTGCTAGCGCTGAGCAACAACACAAACGTACTTGGTTTATCAGCCAACACAAGATGACTTTTACAATTCATTGGTATTAGCACTTCAAATTCAGATTGGAATGTAAAAAATGGGTGTTATGAATAGTAGGACGACACAACACGGTAGCTTAGGAACTGGTAAGGTTTATTGTAGGAGGACACGGATGATACAGGAAATGTAACACAGGAGTATGCAGAAATAAGCACAGATAACAGGTAGAAAACACAAGGTTACTGGTAATACAAAGAGTCCAAATGAGTCCACAGGTGAAATATGCAGGAGAAGTAAATCCACAGGGTGTAAGCAAGAAAGTCCAAATTAAGTCCAGAGAGTGAGCAACTTGACTGTTAAAAGCAGGGATCCAGGAGACAGGGAGAATCAGATCATAGGACCACAGCTGAGAAGCACAAACACCATGCAGCACAGGAAGCATCTAACAGGAAACAGTGACCCACACCTTGCTCTTGAAGTTTGGGATAGATAAACCCAGAGCACAGGTGTAGGATAACGAGCACATAGAAAGATTAGTGTACCACAGCAGCCTCTAGGGGAAGGTAATAGAAATGTCCACAACAGGAATTATCAGTCCAGGACTGCCCCTAGAGGTATAACCAGAAATGGCAGTCCCAGATGTAACAATGGATGATGTTTACAGAACTTAGGGTGACAGTGACAAAAATTTGTGTATTTTGCAGACCAAACATTCTACAATAATAGGATTATAACTTACCCTTGGAGTGTCCCCATTTTATTGAAAAATTGCCATCACTCGGGGGAGAATCATTATATATCATGTATGCTGTGTTGTTTTTCTGGAAAAAATTTACAATAACAATGTGCATATCATCATTTCTATGAGAGGTATTATGCTAAAACTATTAAGTCAACAAGAAAAAAGCAGGTTATTCCAGATGTACACAACTTGTAGTAGGGTAATTAAAATAATAGGTTTATTTATTAATATTGTGTAAAAATTAACTGACGTTAGTTACGTTTTATAAGAAACGTACCCTCAGACAAAAAAAAAAGAGTTAAAAATATAGAAAAAAGGAAAAGAAACATCTAGAATGTAAACAGGATGTGTATTAAAAATAATGGACCGGATCCAGAATTGCATACACTACACAGTGGTGTCTAAATGATGTAAAGTGCGATAATATATTCTGTACCTGCAAAGGCAGCGCATTCCCCTTGCACACGTACAGAACTTCCATTACCAGGACCCTACCTTAATTTTTATGCACGCGCCCCACTTAAAAAGGGAGCCTATGCATAATGGAGGATCGTACATAAGTGCTTAACCAAACCCTTATTGTAAGATTTAAATAACTCCCCGTGTACATGATGGGTTGCAGGTCTCCGCTGAGAACAGCCCTATTTCGAACGGGCTGTTGCCTCCCAGCCATATCCGAACTGGCTGGGAAATTGATTGCTTTTGCCTGGAAGAGGCAAAGCAATCGATCCCCAGAACAGAAAGACGGAGCTCCGAATAATACCCCGTTCACACTGAGCCAAAAACCGGTAAGTGTAAATTTAATCCCAACCCTTTCCCTAATCCTCCCCTTCCATTATCGCATTACCACAGACTGACCCTAAACCTTCCTTCCCCACAGCCTAACCCTCATACTCCCTTCCCCGTAGCCTAACCCTAAGACTCCCCTCCCTACTGCCTGACTCTTAAGTGTCCCATCCCCGCAGCCTAAATCTAGACTCCCCTACCCGCAGGTTGATCCTAACCCTCTCCTTCTATGACTTCCTCCCTAGAGCCTAACCCTCTCTTCCCAGAGCCTAACCCTAAAAGTAAGGTGGGGTCTACGGCGGGCGGCGGATACGACAGGTACTGCGGAACACACACAAACTACTTACATATTCTGAATGCGTAAGTAATTCTGGATCGAGTCCAATGAGGAGACCTCTCCTCCTAAGGAAGGACCTTATTATAGAACTTAACGACCGTCAGCTAATGTCTACACCACACTGATATATAAACTTCATTATTTTATCTACCCCTCTGTCTGTTGTCTGCTCCTGCCATAACCTGCCTGATGACTTTTTAATACTATTTAGTACCTGATAATCTGGTTTTGGGCTTTTTTTAATCTATTTTTGTACGCCTTCTTGGCAGAAGAAGGATTCTAAATGAAGACACACCTGGAAGGCAAATAGAAATCCATACAGTATATCTCTCTACAGTGTCTTCTTGATTCCTCCAAGAGGAAAAAACTTAACACAGCACAGGATTAAAGATGGAAAAGCCAAAGAAACTTGATTATCAGGTACATAAAAACTAAATTTTATTTTCCTTCTCCATTAAAAGAATCTACAAATGGGTCAAACTCACCATAACTGTTTAAATAACTTCTTATTTTTAATCACTGCACAAGTAATTTTCTGTTCAAGCTTTGCACTTTGCTCTAACTAATATTAATATGATAATGATAATGGACCTGATTCACACTTAAGAATAAATTTAGGAACATTGGGGTAGATCCAGACCTAGGGCCGGATCCAGAACTACGTCCGTCTTCCATAGCCAGACGTAGTACAATAAACAGTAGCTACTGCGCATGCGTAGTAGCTATTGTACGTAATCTGCGTATTGTTTAGATACGTAGATTGCGTATATGCGGTCTAAAAGATACAGGCAGTCACAAGGGGCTATCCATCTGGGTTGGGAAGAATCTTAGTCAAATTTTCTACAGATCCACAGAAGTTATTTTTGTTTTCATTGCATTTTTTTCATATTGTTTCCGCAAATATTTCAACTTTTTCTTCTTTATTGCAAGGAAATCAGAGACTTCATAGGTCTGACCCGGATGAAACCCCTCAGATCAGGGGGTTGAGGGTGACAGACTCAAGTCCCATATCAAGGAGACGGGGCCTGAGTCTGAGTGAACGGAGGGTGGAGCTGTGTGTGGCCACGGCCTGATAGAAGCTGTCAGAGTCTGACACCTTAAAACAGCATTTGGCACTCCATGTATCCACGCTACAGCGCTATACCAGGGTTACCTACTTTTTTATTTCTTCAGAGAGATCTTGAAGGTAAAATATAGATTCCAATATGGGGGTGGATTTATGCAAATCGCTACTGTGATCCTTGGTTTTCCAGGGAGTGGGCGGGGCATAATGACATCAAGTCCCGCCCATCCCTAGTAACTAGGGGTTACAGTAGAGATTGACAAGGGGTCGGGACTCACGGGAGATTTGCTGGCTCTCCCGGGGTACCCGACTGCCCAAATGTCGTCAGTCTCCTGGATATTCCGGCAGAGTCGGCTACTTTACTCTATACATACATGATACACTCATACATGGAGTGCCAAGCGCTATTTTAAGCTGTCGGCCTCTGACAGCTTGCTTACAGTGCAGGGGTTGCGACTGTCATGGGCCCCCCTCTCCTCCAGGCCCCTTGCGCCCCCTGTAGTTACACCCCTGTATCAGATTGTCTATGATTCAAAACATAAATACAGATCTGAATGTTATCTTTTTTTATTTCACTTCTGTTCTTCCTTGTTTTCATGTTTTATGCATATTTAAATGCACAGGGGAATGTGTTTACTGATTGCTGTATCCAAAGGCACAGGCTTTTCCCCCAGCCAAGACTGTGCTACATGGTAATGTTATGTGAGGCTTAGAAACCTGCCTGCATTTGCCCATCATGCATTAAAACATAAATGACAAGTTGATAATTCGTTTATCAGAACGTCAGTTTTCTCCTCTCCTCTTGCACTATAAGGGTGATAACGTTACACGACTTTTCTCTATAAGCTGTGTTATTTGTATTTTTATTTTTTTTTAATCTTCATATATATAATAATACAGGACCGGAATCACACTAGAGGTTTTGCTACTTTTTTTTTACGGTTGAACTGAGCAAGCGTAGTAACTTTTATTTTTGCGCAAGCTACGTAGGATTTAGGCACAGAAGTCTATTACGGGTTTGTAAATCGGACTTAGTGACATAGGGCCTGATCCAGACCTACGACTGCCATCGCTAGGACGGCGGGCGTAAGCGTAACATCGACTGAAAAGCCGATCTGCGCATGCGCCGGGCAGATGTTGCCCGGCGTAGCTATGCAAAGCCCAATCAACGATCGGGCGTCCGTAGGGACGCTGGAGGGGGCATCCCCCTAGCGTCCCTACGTTAAGGTTAGTGCCGGTGGGCGGGGGGAGGTGATGTAAAGAGGGAGGGAGGGCTTAGCGGTAGTACGCTCGTGTGCGAGCGTATTACCCATTGCTTACGCCAGCTGACGTTAGGGTAGCCCGCACAGGGGGAGTGTCGGGGTGAGCGGGCGACGCTACAC
>WWET01000065.1:959382-973723 GCA_011038615.1 Limnodynastes dumerilii | reverse complement strand
TGTAACGCTGAGCGTTAGCACGCTCAGCGCTACATCGTAGCTCTGGATCAGGCCCTTTGTCTCTTCTGGGCCGCATTGCAGCTGCACGCCTTGCATCCCTTGTAATTGCGCCCCTGTCTTAGCGACATTATTTTAGGTCTGGCATGCTACACCATGAGATAGATGGAGGAAAGCTGCACTTACATGATATAACTGATATAGCTGCTGCAGTGTTTGCCCCATTGCCCCCTGGCTCATGTTGATGAGGAATTTGCTGAATTGCCACGCTTGTGACTTGGAGTCCAGGTACAAATAATCCAATCCATGACCATCACTCTCATTGATCCTGTGCATTGGTAATTTATAAACCACAAACCTGCAAAAATATAAATATAGTTAAGTAATTATTTACTCCATTCTGTACATTCTTCTCATGTTGATTGAAACACTATTTATGTCACACTCAGCTAGTTATTACATTATATTTAAACTGTAAGTGAACCATAATGTGTATATTAGTTTTTAGGATAAGATATTTACTGTCTGTTGCCTGAAGGTAGTCTTAAAATCAGTGGGAGTCGCCACCTCGAAATGCTGCTTTTAGAAGTAGAGACAGCCGAAAATTAATTTTCAACTGTCTCTGTTTCAGAAAGGCAGCCTTTTTCAATTTTCATTTTCATTAGAGTGTGCTCCTAGGACTCTTTTTTTATTGATTCACTACATGAAGCATTGAGACTTAGGTCTTTTAATATTGTCGGCATCGGTGCACACCGATAGGACTGCACAGTGGGACGGACGGCTCCAGACAGAGGAGAATCTGGCTGGGACATTGGGCCTGATCCAGCGTTACGAAAATTCGCACGGCGAGCAAATGCGTACGTTCGACCGTGCGAATAAACATACACGCCCCTAACACTCCCATAGTAAAGTACCTGCTTACGACGCCTATACCCTACACTGGGTACGACCGTCGGCCGTACGAATTTTCGCACAAAATACGCTGAGCGTACGGGCTTAGCACGCCCATACTGTACAATTTAAATGGCTATCCCCGCCTCCCTGTAGTAAAACGGGCGCCCAGGCGACCATCGTACTGAACGCACGCCCATCGAGCGAAAAATTCGCTCACAATACGACCACTATTCGCTCATGACGCCCAGGCGACCGGAAGCTGTCATACTGGGCATGCGCGTTGCGAATTTTTTCCCGAATTTTCGCATACGCTCGTCGTACGCTCGCTTGCGGTCGTTGCTCTGGATCAGCCCCATTGTTCCATTGCGGCTTGCTTGGCCAGCCCCCTTCTTGATTATTGGCTACACAGAGCAACACAGATATGGCCGCAAGCCCGAATAGTTACTTGCTGTGTTACTAGCGAATAGTTACTTGCTAGTTACTAGCCCGAATAGTTTGCTGTGAGTAACTATTCGCCGCAAGCCCGAATAGTTACTCACAGCAAAGCACCGACACGCTGACAGACCCTGCTGTAGACCGGCACAAGTCATTGGGTGAGCTATAACACATTGAAGTATAACTATTGTGGCACGCTAGTAGCCCCCGAGCATTGGAAATAAATTACATCTGAGTTTTCATTGCGCAAAAGTTCATTTCCATCTGTTGCAGTGCACTGCTAAAAACCTGGACTGAGACTGATATACTACTTCTGAATCATCTAAAAGTGTAACGGTTTTGCAACAGATCTGAACTACATCGTATCAATACATGTTTAATGCTGTATGCTGTATCTACCTAAATTGGCTTCATGTTTGAGATTTTATGAAATTGAAGATTTTCAATAAGTCTTCTTGATTTCTTTTTATATCAGACTCCTAGGGAGTGTTCTAATTTTATATCTATATTTATTTGCTTCTATAATAAAATTATATTTTAGTGATTTAGCACTCTGGTTTTTTGTATATGATAGGTGGTTACCATAGTAACTGACAGTTGGAAACTGAGGAGCAGAGTATTTTGTAGCTAATGGAATGGGTCATGTTGGAGGGTATGCCTTAAAATATGCTCTGAGTACCCAGAACCCCTCCCCACCAACACACACACGCACGCACACACCCAGACTCTATACTGGCCGACAAACACTCTATCTAAAAGTCTGACCAGAGGATGGCTCTTTTGAACCGGAAGAGAACAGAGCTGCGTCAGTGTCACTGTGTGCATTGAAGATAACACCAGTTACGCAGACCTCATTGCTGGTGGGAAGGGGCTCATTGTATGATCCATTTTCAGGAACTTCACCCCATCACCCTATTTCCAACATTTGGGCCTTGTTGGATGTTGCCCTGTTGTTCCTGGTTGCAAAGGGGCCCCCAAAAATCTAGAGACTAATGCTGGCTAGTGCACTATGACATAACTGGGTCAATGAATCTACAAGAATAGAACAAAGTTGCATTAAATATGCAGAATAATAGAATTATATTGTATGTAAATCCTGGATTTCTCAAGGTGCAATGGTGCAACCCAGCTACTGTACTGCAATGCACAGTTTTACTATATTCAATTTTTCTTATAAAAAAAAATTTAAATAAAAGTCAGGTTTTTAAAAGAAAAAAAATAACTAATATACTATTGTACTGCAATGCACATCTTTGTAAACATTTTGAAATAAAAAAAAACCTTGGTTATTTATATTTATTAATTTTGAACTAAAACATTGGTTTAATATTTCAGTATCAGTCTCTCGGCAGGTTGCATACTGAAACTATAAGTCCCAGCATGCTCCAGTAGCTGCCACCATTACCCTTTGGTGTTGGAGCACGCCGGGACTTGTAGTTTCAGTCAGTACGGCAGCCATCTTTTGGCACGCTCTTTGCGAGATGGAGGCGTGACACGCGGAAGTCGGGGCTGCTGCGTGTCAGGGGGAAGCCGCGTGTGTGCGAGAGCGGCTTCTGCACCATCAGCACCGAGACATGGCGGGAATTCCCCCGGACAGCTGGCGGCCGCCCAGTGTCTGCCTGGAGACCACCATGGGCAACATCACCGTGGAGCTGTACTGGGAGCATGCTCCCAGGACGTGCAAGAACTTCGCCGAGCTGGCCCGGAGGGGCTACTACAACGGCACCAAGTTCCACCGCATCATCAAGGACTTCATGGTGCAAGGGGGCGACCCGACCGGCACCGGGCGCGGAGGGGGCTCCATCTATGACGGCAAGCACTTCGCCGACGAGATGCACCCGGAGCTGAAGTTCACGGGGGCCGGCATCCTCGCCATGGCCAACGCCGGGCCCGACACCAACGGGAGCCAGTTCTTCCTGAGCCTGGCGCCATCGCAGTGGCTGGACGGCAAGCACACCATCTTCGGCCGGGTGTGCCAGGGCATCGGATCCCTCAACAGACTGGGCATGGTGGAGACCGACAGCCAGGACCGGGCGCTGGACGATGTCCGCATCCTCAGGGCATATCCATTGGGGTGAAGGTGGCCTGTGCCCGGGTGTGGGGTGGCCCAACGTATACATCACCCTATCCGGGTGTGTGATCACCCCACTCATCCATTACCCTATCCAGGTTTGTGATCACCCCACTCATGCATCACCTTATACAGGTGTGTGATCATACCACTCATCCATTACCCTATCCAGGTGTGTGATCACCCCATTCATGCATCACCCTATCCGGGTGTGTGATCACCACACTCATGCATCACCCTATCCAGGTGTGTGATCGCCCCACTCATGCATCACCCTATCTGCATCACCCTATCCAGGTGTGTGATCGCCCCACTCATGCATCACCCTATCCAGGTGTGTGATCACACCACCCGTCCATCACCCTATACAGGCGTGTGATCACACCACCCGTCCATCACCCTATACAGGCGTGTGATCGCCCCACTCATCCATCACCCTATACAGGCGTGTGATCGCCCAATTCATCCATCACCCTATACAGGCGTGTGATCACCCAACTTATCCATCAGGATGCAGAGACTCATTGACTTGGTGTGATGACCCCACTTTTTTTAAGGGACCAGCCAGCAGATCGCCTCCGCATTGACATAACATTATTTTGGCATTTGACAATTGGACTGATATTCGCTCGGATTCCTGGAGTTTCTCTTTTGATACGTTGTTTCTTGCTGTATTTTTTTTTTGTTTTTTATGTAAAAATTGTGGTTTTTGTGTTTCTTAAATAAAACCCAACTAAGAGCCTCCGTGTCACGGACACCTTATCCTAAAGTGTTTAAATCAGTGTATATCGACAATTAACTAAAGATAGGGTCCTGCTAGCAAGCCTTTGGCTGTGGAGGTCTGGTGTAGGATCACTGTGCGTTCCTAATTTGCATAAGTGTGAGGGGAGAATATTCCACTTGAATTTTTCTGTTAGCGTTTTCACACCAGCTCCACTTAAAATGGGATAGGGGTGTTATTATGATCATACGTGTGAGGGCTTTGCCAATCCCTTACTGTATGATTTAAATATCTGTCATCATGTGGGCATGCAAAAATATAGCATTAAAAAAAATTGTGGTGATGACGTCTTGATCATAGGGGGAACTGATCCACAGTTTGAGAGTAAAGGCAAAATGGGTGCAAGTGTAGAGCAAATACGTTGCTTTTGCACACATCACTTAAATACAACTTAGCTTTAAATTTGTACCCCCTCTCAACATGGTTTTGCCCGGTGTTGTGAAACTACAAGTTCCAACATGCACCGCTGATACCTGACCAAGCTTGCTGGGGTTTGTAGTTTTAGTACACCTGGAGAGTCACAGGTCAGCCAGAACTGCATTATGGGGATTATTTGGCTATTCCCTTCAGCTGCCAACAGACAGTCGGGGCTGATTCAGAGTTACGCATCCACCTTTTTTTTAGGTGGAAGTGTAGACCTGAGCAATACCATGCTGAGCTGCAAGGGGAGGCAGATTTATATTGTATAACCAGAATTAAAATTAGGAGGTGAAGTTTCTTAGCTCAACTCTCTTTTATAGAATAATCATAAAGCTAATGCAGTATTTTAGTTATATGTGTAAAAGTAAAGAATTTTCCATGCATGCAATTTTTTTTTTTTTTATTGGACCAAAGGTACATGCATAAGTCGGCTGTTACACATTGGATTACAGCTGACCGATGCTGCATTCCAATGCGAGAGTCTTTCTCCGATGGCGGGGCGGATCCACTCACCATGAGTATGAGAGACGCACGATGGGTTATATATGGAATGGTAACCGTACAGTGATGCCATTCCAAAGTCCTTACTTGCTATCCACCATAATGTATGCAGTGACTTGAGCTAAGGTCCTGCTTGTGGATGGCCTCTACATGCAAAGACAATGCAGGGAGTGTGTGCTCCCCCACACGTACAGAATGCTGGGTCTCACATTTTATACGTCAGCCTCCACTGCGGAGACTATCATACGGAATATGGGCTGGATCCAGACTTAAGTGCTTAAAATGAGTTACTCCTTGGCTAAACCATGCTGATTGCAGGGGAGTCATATTTCATCTGTTGTAAACAGTATTAGAGTTGAGAGGGGAAGTTTCTTATCCCAAGTCTAAATAACAGTGTGATAGTAAAGCTGGTCAGTATCTGTGTGCAGTAAGCAATTCAAAGATAATTCCCTGCATGCAAAGACTACAATTAACTTGACCCCCCCCCCTGCAATCAACATGGTTTAGCCCAGGAGTAACTCATTTCAAGCACTTATATTTGTAGTTCAGGATCTGGTCCTATGTTATTTTTATTAATTACTTATACAAAAAACCTGTTCTAAAAAAAAAAAAACTGCATACACTGGCTATACACTGATTGCTTTACATAGAGTATCATTTAGTAGTAGCCAATAGAAACATAGAATATTGCCTTCTGTGTGTTGGACGTATAATATCCTGCGGCTAATTTCTGACCTGGGGTGGAATTGAAATGTCAGCGTGACATTATACAGTGTATGGTGTATTATGCTGTAGGTTATTATTATTCACTCTTATTTATAAGGTGCCATACCACTACCGCATAATATGTAACCATTATATCATTAAAGGTGGACTTGGCATTATAAATGCCACCAAGTGGAGTGTCTGTAGGAAGCCATTTTGCCATGATTGGTCTTTCATTAATAAAACGCAGACATACAAAGCTGTGATTTTTGCAGTGTTACAGGGTGATTCTGTTCAGGGGCGGATTAGGAACTTAAAGTGGCCCTGGGAAAAAAATCTGCAAGAGGCCAATACATGATATGGGGGCAGGGTTATGTATTGCCAATTAAGTGTGTTATGTAAAAGAGTTACAAGCAAAGACAACATCTACTGACTAATATTTCACAATGGAATAGAGATTTATAGTGACCTCTATGCAATGCAGGTAGTCACTGCCACCCAAGTGTCTACTACCCGAAACATACAGCATCCTTGTTACCACCACCCAATACATACAGCATCCTAGTTACCGCCACCCAATACATACAGCATCCTAGTTACCGCCACCCAATACATACAGCATCCTAGTAACCACCACCCAATATATACAGCATCCTAGTAACCACCACCCAATACATACAGGATCCTAGTTACCACCACCCAATACATACAGCATCCTAGTAACCACCACCCAATACATACAGCATCCTAGTTACCACCACCCAATACATACAGTAGTGTAGTCACCACTACCTGAAACATAAAGCATCATAGTGACCACCACCCGATACATGCAACATTCTAATGATCTCTGTTTTATAAAGACATCAATTTAGCAACCATCACCAAGGACAGCCAACATCCTGGTCTTCAAATAAAATAGGAGCTGCTGAATGGCCTCCAGAAGTCACCGGCCTACCGGGAAAATTCCCTGTAAGACCTTTGGTCAATTGGTCCTGGAATCTGTTATATACACACTCATTTGCTGTTATTTACACTTTTAGCCCAGTGTTGCTTCATAACATTCCTGGGGCCAGATTTACTGAGCTGGCAATTTGCAAAAGTGGAGATGTTGCCCATACCCACCAATCCGATTCTAGCTGACATTCTCTAGTATGTAATAGGAAAGTGAGAGCTACAATCTGATTGGTTGCTATGGGCATCATCTCCACTTTTCCAAAGCCGCAGCTTTGTAATTCTGGCCCCTGATGTATGGTTTTGTACCCTACCAATTTCTCACATACAGAAATCTGATGTACACAAGGGATGATCTAGGTAGAATAGAGAAATGTTGAAGAGTGTGACAACTGCAGTCTAATGACAAAAATATGCTAAATCATGCACTTGGGGCACAAAGACCCCAAAGCACAATATATCATTAATGTCACTACTACTGAGGAGGAAATTAATGCCACTACCTTAGAAACTGCAGAGGAAGAAAGGTATCTAGGAGTCATTATTTCATGTGACTTATAGGTAGCCAAGCAATGTAACAAAGCAATGAGAAAGGCACGTCAGATGCTTGGTTGCATAGGGAGAGAAATTAGAAGCATAAAGAGAGAAGTAGTAATGCCCCTTTATAGATAAGTACAACTTCACCTAAAATACTGTTCAGTTCTGGAGGCCATATCTCCAGAAAGACTTAAATACATTAGAGACTGTGCAAAGAAGAGCAACTAAAATGGTCCATGGTCTGTGTCACACAACATACAAAGAGAGACTAGAGGAAGTAACTCTGTATAACTTGGAGCAGTTAGCGGAGATATGACATCAAGGGGAGTGACCGGCTAGAGGAGGGGGCATTTTTTAAAGGAAGAGGTGTAATAGAACACAATGACATGCATATAAACTGGACGGTGGTAGGAAATTTGCAGAAACATAACTTCACTGAAAGGGTGATAGGTAACTGAAATAACCTCACTTATGACGTGGTTGAGGGTAACACAGTAGAACAGTGTAAACATGCTTGGGATAAATAGAAGGAAATCCTTAATCTCAAACTAAATTGAGGGTAAATAGGGTGTAGGGTCAGTATAGTTTAATATAAGGAACTGGGTAGACTGGATGGGCCATGTGGCTGTTATCTGCTGTCATATTTTATATTTTCATTGCATATTAGAGTATTTGAGTATATAATCGTGGCAGACTCTACAGGACCATTACTATTCAGAGCCGCTTATCTCAGTGTTGCCCTAAGCTAATACCTAGTTTGCTTACATGGAGAAACAGATTTATTAGCAGGAAGGATTCTGGATGATTGAATGCATATTTTCTGTTGGTTAATTGACAATAAAACATACATATTGGTTTTACATAAGCTCCAACACCTACCAGTCAACAGGATCTCCGGCTTCATTGCGACAAGATATTTCACACACAATAAGAGAAATGGCAGCAAAACATAACACCGAAAACAAATTCACGGCAGACATTTTCTCCACCTCCTGTAGATGCAGAAGTCCCTGTGAAGGAGAAGTTTCATTGTCGGACTGCAGGAGGAAGTCAGATCATGTGAGGGTCACCAAGGCTGATTTTAGGGAACTAGATCTATGAAAAATAAATAGTTCTGCTGCTGGACCCACAGGTCCCGTATGTGTCTAGCAGCGGTTGCAGTCCCTGCTCTGATGGGAGATGTTGCCTATAGCAACCAATCAGATTCTGGCTCTCACTTTACTTTTACATACTAGAGAATGTCAGCTAGAATCTGATTAGTTGCTATGGGCAACATCTCCACTATCCCAAACCCGCAGCTTAGTAAATCTGGCCCAAAGTTTTGGTGCTATAAAAAAAAATATCAAAGTAAAAAAAATAATCACTAGTTAAAATATAACTTTTGTTAATGTAATTCTAAAAAAATAAATAAATCTATAGAAAATAACAGAGAACCGGTTTCAGAAGTCCGATGCTGCTGCTATTGTAGCACTTCTGCAGCGGAGTTCAGATTTGAAGTGCAATTGCAAGTTCCGTGCGTGCAAGGGAAGTGCCATAAGGTACCTAAAAACGGGGGGCGGGGTAAGTATGGGACGGGTGAGTTAGCTGCAGTTCCTTTCCAGCTGTCTCTATTTCGAATAGGCAGCCATTTTAGAATTTTTAATGAAATGGTGAGTGTGGCGATCGGCATACTCACCCATTCATTTTCACAGGACCCACCACTGACAGCTGAGAGGTGAGTAACCTCTTCTGGGACTTTTAGTGTTGGGGGGTGATTAGGGTTAGGTTTTTAGGAAGGGAGGGTTAGGGTCAGGCTGTGGGCAGGGAGGGTGAGGGTCAGGCTGTGGGGAAGGGTGGGTGAGGGTCAGGCTGTGGGGAAGGGTGGGTGAGGGTCAGGCTGTGGGGAAGGGAGGGTTAGGGTCAGGCTGCGGAGAAGGGAGGGTTAGGGCCAGGCTGTGGGGAAGGGAGGATGAGGGTCAGGCTGTGGGGAAGGGAAGGTTAGGGTCAGGCTACAGATATGGGAGGGTTAGGGTCAGGCTGTGCGGAAGGGAGGGTTAGGGTTAGAGTAATAAAAGGGGAGGGTTAGGGTCAGAATTAGGAGAAGGGTTGGGGTTAGTGTTTAGGTTTTTTTCTAACCCTAAGTCTAACCCTAACTTTCCCCTAACCCTAACCATCCCTGTCCTGCAACCTAACTTTAACCATCCCCTCTCCACAGCTTAACCCTAAATATCCCCTTTTAGCAGCCTAGCCTTCTGGCATTGGGAACAAGTATCTTGTCTAGGAACATTTTGATTAGAAAGCTGTGGCTGTGTCAGTGTTGAAATAGAGTTTGCCGCAGTGGCAACTACATACCCACTATCACAATACATAAGTTATTCTAATGCATACTAAACATAATTTATACCAGGGTTGCCGACTATTGAATGCTTCCATTCTGGAGAGCCTGGAGGGAAGCCATTAATCACTTGAGAGGGGGCGGGGCTTATGACGTGATTTATGCAAATCGCATCATTAAGCCCTGCCCCTGGCAATCACCCGTGTTATCTCTGGTGTTAAAAGGGTGGGTGGGACTTGATGACATCATCAAGTCCCGCCCATAGGGATTACACAGGTGATTGTTTGGGTTTAGGGGCATGCAGGAGATTTGCAGGCTCTCCCGGGATACCGGGAGAACAGCCCAAATTTCGGGAGTCTCCCGGATATTCCGGGAGAGTCTGCAACCCTGATTTATACCAATATAATTGACAGGAGTGTGTACATCTATTTTGTATATTGTGTATACTTCTATCATTGTGCACTGTTTTTATGCATTTTATTATGAGCTCATATAAAATATATATAGTGTCTCCTGGCTGGATAGACTGTATTAGAATTGATACTTAATGGGTTACCCCTGTTGGTTACTTGCTGTAGTCAGTTTTTGCTGATTCCAGTCATTGAACACTTTTTCATAGTTTCACACTGAGGACAGATAACAGCTGCTGAGTCAATAATAAATAATGTACATAACCTCTTCCTCCTTACACTGCTTGTTTTCTGTACTTTCTCCTGTTTGAACAAGGTTCAGAAAAATGGACTTTTGTAACTGACGAGATTCCTCGCTGGAATCCCTACTCTGCCACAATTTCATTGATAGGTCTAAAGAGAAAATTAGAGTTGTTGCCCATAGCAACCAATCAGATTCTAGCTATCATTCAGCCATTACATTTCAGAAAATGATAGCTGGAATCTGATTGGTTGCTATGGGCAACACCTCTACTTTCCAATCCCACAGCTTAGTAAATCTGGCCCATAGTGTCCTATGTCTGTATAGTGTAATAGAATTGTATTATGATCATGTCCAGTGGTCGGGTCATGTTGGGGTGTAGTGTTCTATGTCTGTATAGAGTGTAATAGAATTGTATTATGATCATGTCCAGTGTTCAGGTCATGTAGTAATATTATATTAAATATCTATATACGCTGTAGTAGAATTGTAATATTATCACAAGCTGTGGTTAGAGAATGCTGGGAAGTGTACTATACTTTAGATATCAGGAGATAGCCTGATATCATCACACCTTCTTCAGATTTCTATGTACTAGCCTTCACATCATATATTTAATACATAGGTTTGTTCTAAAAAGAATAAGAGCATCTGAAAGTTTATGATTGCAAATGGAAATTTCAATAAAGTGTATATACTAACCTTAAAACTGTTAAAAGTAAAAAGGAAATACAAGAGTTTATCTTTATTTAGAAAATAAATTATTAAAGATGTTTCCAAATACGTCAGCCAACAAAATCCTGAAAGATTTTTAGATTTTAAGTTTAAAACCCACAGTAGTGTTAAAGACCAGTATTCAGAGTATGTTGGGGTGTAGTGTCCTATGTCTGTATAGAGTGTAATAGAATTGTATTATGATCATATCCAGTGGTCGGGTCATGTTGGGGTGTAGTGTCCTATGTCTGTATAGAGTGTAATAGAATTGTATTATGATCATGTCCAGTGGTCGGGTCATGTTGGGATGTAGTGTCCTATGTCTGTATAGTGTAATAGAATTGTATTATGCATTATGGCATGCACCCGTGTACCGCCCCACTTCGATCATTAAATATGATCATGTCCAGTGTTCAGGTCATGTAGGGGTGTAATATTATATGAAATATCTATATACGCTGTAGTAGAATTGTAATATGATCACAAGCTATGGTTAGAGAATGCTGGGAAGTGTACTATACTTTGCCTCTTTAGATATCATGAGATTTTTTAGCCTGATATCATCACACCTTCTTCAGATTTCTATGTACTAGCCATCACATCATGGATTTACATACACAGGTTTGTTCTAAAAAAGATAAGAGCATCTGAAAGTTTATAATTCCAAATGGAAATTTCTATAAAGTGTATATACTAACCTTAAAACTGTTGAAAGTAAAAAGGAAATACAACAGTTTATCCTTATTTAGAAAATAAATTATTAAAGATGTTTCCAAATACGTCAGCCAACAAAATCCTGAAAGATTTTTAGATTTTAAGTTTAAAACCCACAGTAGTGTTAAAGACCAGTATTCAGAGTATCAGACGTATAACATATACGTCCAGTGTTTAGCGACTTTTACTACTGCGCATGAGTAGTCATTTTTTTTACGTAATCTACGTATCTTTCAGACCGCATTTACGCAATCTACGTAAGAAAAAGATACGTAGATTACGTTAAAAAACGTTAAAAAATGACTACGCATGCGCAGTAGTAAAAATCGCTAAACACCGGATGTATATGTTATACGTCCGTTACTCTGAATAGTTCATTTTTCAGTTGGAAAATTTTGTAGCAAGTTACAAGTTAAACAATAATTGACCCAAACAAATATTTTCACCATTCGAGTAGAGGTTATATTTCAACTAAGCAAACAGAAGATGATTGGCTGGCAATAAACTTACAATAGCCGCCCACTTGCAAATCTGATTTCACTGTTATTTACGCCAAAAACAGCCATCATTTCACATCTCTGTGACCAATAATCCGATAAGTATGGCAGAATACTACAGCAGAAAGAACAAGGTAGGACCATCCAGATTTACAAAACCTATTTACTAAGACTTCATTTAATAGAATGAACATTATTGTACACTGAAAGTCACAAGTAATGAACACATAAATTAGACTTTCTAGAAAGCCAAAGTTTGTAATAAATTTTACAAGATCCAGACATTGAAATTTTGGGGTATATGGTGTCTTTTTATTGTCTGCTGCTTAACCTAATAATGTGTTCAGTGAGACGGATGTGGTTTGCCGGTATGATTGTCTTTTTTGTGAAAGATTATAGTATTACGGCTGAATGGAGCCTGTCGGCCAATGTGGAAAGGGGCGATGATACGACTCCTGGCGTTGCAAAAAGTCAAAGGACCAGATTTACTAAGCTGCAGGTTTGGAAAATTGGAGATGCTGCCCATAGCAACCAATCAAATTGCAGCTCTCACTTTCCTATTACATACTAAAGAATGTCAGCTAGAATCGGATAGGTTGCTATGGGCAACATCTCCACTTTTCCAAACCCGCAGCTCAGTAAATCTGGCCTATAGAGTCATCTGCATGTGTTTTTAGCTAACCTTTAACTCTTTCCAAAAAACTAGCCCAACATTTCCTGCAGCCTAATCCCAACCTTCTCCTTCTTCAGCTATAACCCTAACACTCCATGTCCTGCAGCCTAACCCTAACTGCCCATGCCTCGCAACCTAACCCTAACTGCCCATGCCTCGCAACCTAACCCTAACTGCTTATGCCTCGCAACCTAACCCTAACCATCTACGCAGCCTAACCCTAATGTAACCCTTAAGCCCTAACCCTAACCTTATACCAGCTGCAGCCACCACAACTTGTAGCAATTGGAGATGGGGAAATTGGTTCCTGTTCCCAACAGCAATTTTCTGTTTCCAGATTGTTTCGGACAATGATAGAGCTGCCATTCAGCTTCCGGCTATATAATAGTCAAAATAGGGCAGAAAACTGCCTCCCAATAGGTCAGAATGGAAATGAATGGAGCAAATAAATGATATTCTCTTATAATTGATAGTAGTATTCATAGTGTGAAAATAGAAAAACCTATTTAAATTTATAGTGTTTATTTCATATGGGACATTAGAATATACGAATAATGATTTCCCTCGAGATTCAGAGGGACCCCTGCATTCCACCGCTGCAGTCACTGAGGAGGAGGGATGGAGGCCCCCAAAAACATAAGATCAGGCCCCAAGATTTCTGTTGCCAGGCCTAAGCCACTGCTGTAGGCAGCAGGCCCCTCATTAGGATTGAGACCTCTCTATGGGAAGTATAATCAGGAACAAATGCTAGAGATCTAGGTCCGGAGTCACAGTGACGTAGTTTTCGCCTTATGTACGTTGTTTTAAGAATTGAGCTACTTCGTATGCATAGTAGCTTATTTACTCTATCTATGTACCATTTCAGTACGTAGATTAAAGACCGCACTTACGCAATCTACGTACAGAAATGGTACATAGATAGAGTAAATAAGCTACTATGCATGCGAAGTAGCTCAATTCTTAAAACAACATACGCAAGACAAAAACTATGGGCCTGATCCAGAGCTACGGCCGCAAGCGATCGTACGCCGATCGTAAGCGAAAATTCGGCAGAAAAAACGCACTACGCATTTGCAGTATGACAACTTCCGGTCGACCGAAAGGACATGAGCGTACAGCGAGCGTATTTTCAGCGTATTTTTCGCTCAAGGGGCGTGCGTTTTGTACGACGATAGTCTGGACGCTTGAGTTACTACACAGAGGCGGGGATAGCCATTTAAATTGTACAGTATGGGCGTGCTAAGCCCAGTACGACCAGCGTATCGGTACGAAAATTCGCACGTACGCTGGAAAATCTTAGGGTAGGGTTCAGCCGCCGTAAGCAGGTACAATCAATGGGAGTGTTATGGGCGTGAAAGTTTATACGCCCGGGCGAACGTACGCTACGCTCGCGGGCGATTGCGGTCGTATGTCTGGATCAGGCCCTATGGGCCTGATCCAGAGCTACGAAATTGCTGTCTGACGGGCGCGCGTACGCCCGTTT
>WWET01000065.1:890750-906085 GCA_011038615.1 Limnodynastes dumerilii | reverse complement strand
ATCCTCTTTTAGATATATATATATATATATATATATCTCAAATCATTGAAGAGGCGAGCACATGAAAGTGCTACATGACCTTTAGATAGGACTGGCACTATCACCAGGCAATTGCCTAGGGCGGCACAGCGTTGGACTGGCCTGCTGGGAAAATACCTGGTGAACCCCTGCTGTCAAAAGCCCCGCCCACTTTTAAGAGGGATTGGAGGGGTGTGTGTGCGCATGCGGAAAAGGGTTGCCCACAGACCTTGCACCGGTCCTGCGTTTAGCGTAACCCGAAACATTTCAAGAAAAATAAAGGAAAAAAATAACACTAACTTGAGCATTGGACATATCACGTTTATCCTCAAAAGAGCGCAGTTTACCGGTACAATAGTCCGTTTTCCGTCAGACCATCGCACAGCAGTTGTAAGGCAAGTCTTTAATCCTAACCTTAGCCCGCCGCAGCCTGTCGCTATTGGAAACGGGTGGAAATAGATACCTTTTCCCAACAATATTCTAAGCATCGAGCATTTCGACAGCTGGCGGCTGTATCATTGTCGCAGTAGGGCTGGGCCAACAACCGCCTCCCAACACAAAATATATCAGTAAACAGACTATTATTTAATATTACATTGGCCCTATCCAGACTTTCATTAAACAGTCGGTGTCCACTAATGAAGAACAAAAATCAGCCGCATTTTTCGCTTATTCACGTAACACACTTTCATCTTGATCCTCTAGACGCAGACTTCCATGATGGAAGTGTTTACAGAGGCGGACAGGAAGCGCATGTCACATACGTGTGAATATCGTACAGGGGGCTGGGTTAAGCCATGATGCACTATCCTGATTTCTACACCATCCTCCCATCCTACGTGGGGTCATGCACTCATACATCCCTTGCGTGCGCGGTAAGTGTCCTCCCCTCCCCGGCACAGGTGTTAGGATGCAATGACGACCTGGCTTGATTCGACTCTCTAGCACTGGGAACGTTCAAGTCTGGATCCAGTCCAATATTACTAAGTCACAACACCTTCGTCAATTAAAAACACTAAATCATTTGTCAGAAATGGTTACAGAACACTTTCACCTCTCACCTTCAATTATATAGAACTTATAATACACTAAACGAATATCAGTGCATTAATGTGTACTACAGGGGATAAAACATCAGTACTGCACAATAAAAATGTTCTTTCATCTTGAATAATATTTGTATACAGACCGAATTAGTTCATTTGGGTCGCCAATGAGAACAGTCCTTTTTGGAAAGAGCCGTATTCAGGACCCCATTCCTGAAGAAACTTCCTGCCCTGCCGCAGACAGGTAAGTGACTCTCTCTTTCCCCAACTCTTATTCTAATTCTTTCTCTTCCCCTAACCCCCCCCTTCCCTGCAGCCTAACCTTAACCCTACCTTCCCTGCAGTCTCCCCTTCTCCCATCCATCCCCTCCCCGCAGCCTAACCCTAAGTCTCCCCTTCTGCTATCCATCCTCACCTCGCAGCCTAACCCTCAGTCTCCCCTTCTGCCATCCATCCCCTCCCTGCAGCCTAACCCTAAGTCTCCCTTTCTCCCATCCATCCCCTCCCCACAGCCTAACCCTAAGTCTCCCCTTCTGCCATCCATCCCCTTCCCGCAGCCTAACCCTCAGTCTCCCCTTCTCCCATCCATCCTCTCCCCGCAGCCTAACCCTCAGTCTCCCCTTCTCCCATCCATCCCCTCCCGCAGCCTAACCCTCAGTCTCCCCTTCTGCAATCCATCCCCTCCCCGCAGCCTAACCCTCAGTCTCCCCTTCTGCAATCCATCCCCTCCCAGCAGCCTAATCCTAAAACCAGCTGACTAAAATACATCCTATCCCCTGCACTGTCCTGTCCGGTCATTCGGTAAGCGTCAGTATTTTCAAAATGATGCCACATTCTAAAATACACACAGCCAAACAATTAGCTGCTGGCTGTGTGTAAATCTAAAGTGGGTGTTCGCATTGGCGAACAGAACCCAGTTAATACAAATGTATTAGTGTGTTTTAGTGGTTGGATGAAGTACTTAAACACATTTGTGTATTTATACATAAGAAGTATCACTACTAAAGCGCTAATGTTATTAATATATACAGGGAATATAACTAAATCATAAATTATCAATTCTATAATATCTGAAATCTTCACCTCTTATTCTAAAAAAAATATAACAAAGGTATGTTGGATTGCACTCACAAGCTCTCTTAATGAAATGTCTTTTTTCCAGGAAGTTCCTGTCCTGATTCACATTTGTGTATTTATTAACATTTTAGGATAATTTGCATTTCGAAATATTTGGCACCATCTCATACAGCTTTGTGATTGCATCTAGCGACAAGCTGATTTGTGGGACATTTGATGGGTGTAGAATTAAATGAAGCAATCAACATGCGACTCTTGTTCAGACACCAATATTCAGTATGCTTGTCCCTCTCTGGGACCGTGCACACACTGACCAACAGCAGCAGATGATTAGTAGTTGCTGGGCGCTATTTATACACAACTCTCTAGGATCTGCCGCCACGGTTTCCCATTTCCACAGTTTGGTAAATCTAACCCTAGTGCGCTCCCACAATCATGATTTGTTGTGATAAAACTGTCAAAAACTATTTAGTTTTACGAACATCCTAAAAATTAGGATCACTGATGGTGCGATGTCTGACAAACGTGAGCAGTGTGTACACAAGTAAAGTCCTCTGTCCAACTCTTCATCTCCTAAGAAGCATAGATAGATTTCTATACGATGTGTGTACAGTCACGATTGTTCACGATGGTTAGGAGAGCTGATGGATGGATGGATGGTTAGGGGAGCTGATGGATGGTTAGGAGAGATGGATGGAGGATGGAAGGTTAGGAGAGCTGATGGATGGATGGATGGATGGTTAGTAGAGCTGATGGATGGATGGATGGTTAGGAAAGCTGATGGATGGATGGATGGTTAGGAGAGCTGATGGATGGATGGATAGAGGATGGAAGGTTAGGAGAGATGGATAGAGGATGGATGGTTAGGAGAGCGGATGGATGGATGGTTAGGGGAGATGATGGATGGATGGGAGAGATGGATGGAGGATGGAAGGTTAGGAGAGACGGACGGAGGATGGAAGGTTAGGAGAGAGGGATGGACGGATGGTTAGGATTGATGATGATTATCTAAGATGTGCTGGTAAATTGGTTGTGTGTACATGTGAAGCAACTGCTTATCAGGGCACACAATCATTAATGAAATTGTAAGAGATAACAAGTAACGTATGATTGCGTCAGTTTGTCCATGTAGATCTAAATATTCTCTAGTACAGAGTATACAAAGTGTGATTATCGCTGTGTAAAGCTGGGCAGTTGTTTGGGACCAAACTTTTTCCAGAAATATTCATTATATTCTAATATGAAATTAAAAACCTGTTGATACAGAGCTAAATAAAAATCTAGGATCATCCCAATCATGCCTTAAAGTTACCTGACTTACCTTTAGCCAATGGAAATCAGGTTTATATGGAGCCAAAAAAAAAAAATAATTCATGTGTCTCAATCTAGTACCAACGTCATCCGAGTTACCTTTCCACCGATGAACGTGACAAAGGGCCGTATTCAGAGATGTTTTTGAAAAGTGCGCAATAATACGCACGCACGAGCAAGGCAACACTCACCAACACCCACAACACTCCCCTCTCCTGGCCGTGCAATCGTAGGCTTACTGCTCCATAGACCCCCTCTGATCTTTAAGTGCGTAATTACGTGCGTGCGATTCAGTGTTACCGCGCCCTCATGCGTTCATCTAAATGCCTCGCCCCACCCACTTTCATGTAAATTTTCAGGTACATATTTCAACCCCGCCCCTCGTAACCTACGTCCCCAAGAGCGATTCACATGTCCGTGCCTAAAGCACATACATTCATATATT
Source organism: Limnodynastes dumerilii (assembly GCA_011038615.1). Classification (NCBI taxonomy): domain Eukaryota; kingdom Metazoa; phylum Chordata; class Amphibia; order Anura; family Limnodynastidae; genus Limnodynastes; species Limnodynastes dumerilii. Next base: position 902,188 of record WWET01000065.1, on the reverse strand, counting down.
TAACATAACTTACGTAAAGTTACTACGCATGCACCAGTTATAACGTACCTAAAAATACGCACGCAACTCCACGTAAAAATGGATCTCTGAATACGGCCCAAAGTCTCGCTATGCTAAAGAGGCGTTTCCGAGTCATTAATTAATCCAAGCCATGTAAGCACACAGATATAACAACCATCAGAATGATGGACACAACAGAAAATACACGGATTATGTATTGGAAAATTACATCCCGCAATGTTCAACAGTAAAATCATGTGATCTCCAGCATTTATTAAAATCTTTTAAGTTCATAAACGACAACAAAGTTTACTGTATAATTGATCGCATACAACAGCATGTCCTTAGTCTAAATGAAATACAAAAGATTTTAACATTTTTTTTTCATACAAAGAATTTGTTTAAATTTATTGTGACGTATATATATATTTTGTTACATAAAATTTGCTACAGCAAAGTATTTTAAACTTTTCTTGCACATAAGTAAGAGTGGAGAAAGACCGCAATACTCCTCAGCCGTCTTGTTACACCACTGTGCAAAAATGCTCGCCAACCTAAAGACATACACAGTGCCCACTTGTACATCTCTGGAGTTGGTAATAAAAGGTCTTCTTAAAGTGTACCTGGCCTTATCACACACACAGCACAGAGGCGGCCATTTTGTGGGTCGATTTAAAATTCATGAGAAGGCCGCCTTTCCATTCATTAGAAACCAAGCCACATTGCTGAGGCATCCAACGATCTTACAAAACATGCCGTCTCTAGCTCCTAGGACAGGCCCAATCTGTGGCTCTAGGTGTGGAACTACATGTACCAGCATGCTCTAACTGCATAGGCATAACTGCTACCTAAAAAAAAAAAAAAAAAAAAAAAACACAAAAAAAAAAAAAAAAAAAAAAGCATTCTGGGATGTGTAGTTTCACAACTACTGGAGAGCCAAGGCCTTTCCCAGGGAATTGACAAGGCTGCATTGTCAGGACCGTCAAGGGGGCCCACAAAATGGCTGCCTCAATCGCCTATAGGCCACGTTTACACTTTAAACAGATTAAAAGGAAGTAACGCCAGTGATCTTAATCAACCAGTATATATCAATAATAATCTGTAATAAAAACAATTCATCCATATCTTTTTTTTTTCTTTGTGCATGTAGATGGATCAGGAAAATGAGACTAGTTTATTTGAAATGGTTCAAATGTGCTGTTTTAAGACAGGTCACTGAGATATATATATATCGACGTGTACAAAGAGTTCAGATGGACAAGCAAAAACAATAATACTAATAATAATAGAAAAAAAAAGGTGGTGGTAACACAGCAATATGCTTCATTTGATGAAAAAAATAAAAAATAAAAATGAATAATAAAATCTATAAGGCGGTACATAAGCCATTCAGTCAGACACAAACACGACTATACCCAGATACTACCTGTGCAGCCGACTGCCCCACCCGTGAAACGGCGAGTTCTGTGGAGGGGACTTTGGCGTTACATGAAGAGGGTTCGACAACCATCAGAAAAACAGGTTATAATATAAACAAAAACAAAAAAAATGGTGGCAGCTTCTAACATTAGCCTCTAGTCATGGGCACAAATTACTGTTGCCACCAGTAATTCATCCTCCATTTACTAATATAGTATACCAAAAAATAAAAGTGGCAGCAACCTCTAACAGAAAACCATGGCGATAATTCTCATGATGCAGCCAAAATATTTTCTGTGGTGCACTTTATTTATATATATAGTTATATATATATATTTATTTTATTTATTTTGCTAGAGTTGACCTTTTTTTCCAGTCAGCCATTTTGCTTACCTCAGGAAAAAAAAAATTATTCAAAAACGTGGAAACAGAACTATTTAATGAGTTCGATCATTGTCACTATTTATTCCATTAAAAAAAATACTGACCAGGATTAAATGTTCTTCTTTTTTTTTTTTTTTTAAGAGAGCAGGCGGAGCGATATTAAAATCCATCGAGTATAAGTGACATAATTAAAGTTAGTATTAAATACTTTGAAAGACAGCATCGTTAATGGAGATGTGATATACACCTCACAGTCTTGTCATGTAATGATAATATTCTGTCCCTCCCTTCCCAAAATAATAATAATAATAATAATGATAAAAAAAAATAACATGAATGTGAAGGGGAGGTATACAAGACCAAGGCATGGGGAGGGGGTCTAGCTAATGAAATGTTGCCCTCCAATTTAATTCTACCTATCATTGGTCAATCCCACAGAAGAGGTTACCTTTATTTTGATTGGTGGATATATATAAGCCCTAGACCGTATCATTTACAAAAAAAAAATAAAAAAAATTAAACACGAACTAGGTCATGAAAAGTAGCCTTTATCTTCACACAAGGATTGACGGTGGAAAATATGGCAATGAAGAGTGGCACAGATCGGAGGCAACAGGTTTTTACCTTCTATACTTCACTAAGTGCAACATCTCCCATCAGTCACACAACATAAAATAAAAGGGAGTGTAGTTGGGTAAAATGCTACTTAAAAACTGTGAGGTGGTGGAAGGGAAAAAAAAGACCCCCAAAAAACATACAAGACGCAAACAGAACAGGAAGGAGAAACAAAAACAAGATCAGTGGTCTAGTTTTCTGCCTTCTGCTGTGCTGGGTTACAAGAGTCGGTGCAAAACGCACGCGTGGAAGATGGCGCTCTAGACTTCAGTCAGCTTTGCGGAATGAAGGAATTGGGTAACTGCGGTGACATAAGATGGTCTCAGCTTCACCCCCATCTGAAAACAGAGTGCAAAGATCCCAAAATGTGAGCCCTGATGCCATGTCGTCCCAATACGCATCCTAAAAGTCAGCAAACTCTTTCGCGCATTTCTCGGTAAGAGACACGCGGATGTCCTCCTCCTCATAGTCGTCAAAGTTGCTGGTGTCTCCGGGCCCTCTGCACTTTGGTATGAACGGAGCCTCCACCTGAGGGACAGAGATAAGAGTCAAAATTGGCAGGACGTGGCGTTATGATAAGGAGACCTGCGAGGAGATAAAGGCTCATTACTTGGAATCAATATAGGGCTAGATTGAGAATTCAGTACATGTTGCGTACGTACGGAGGTCTGATAGTCCGCACGTAAGGACTAGCTTTGCAGCATTTATACTGCCATAGCCCAACCTTAAGCCTCCCGTGTGGTTCAGCGTTCGTACGGACCACTGATCTAAAGGCACCCAAATACACTCAGCCAATGCCATGTATTTCTGAGTAAATACTTGTGAGAAGGAGAATCCTTTAATTAAGGAACAATCTGTTTCATTAGTGAAAAAAGATAGAGAACACCAGTTCCAGATTTTATTCTTAAAAACTGGTTAATTGGTCGGCTTTTAGAAACTCGGATGAAAAGAAAGTGCAGGGTATAGAAAATAATGTAACATGCTGAAGGCAAAGAATAGATAATTAGAGCCGCGTGTTTAGAATTCACCCGCTAAAGAAAGGGGGTGATCTGCTAATTGCAGCATGTCCTCTTTAATTGATCCATTGCTTGATTATCAAAACCACCGCTGTGACAGCTTCTAAAGGCAAACAACCGGTTTCCCTTTATAAACTACCAAATGTTTTATATGTTGATGTTCATTGGTTACTTTACTAAAACGCAGAACAGGTGGACAAAGAAACAGTTATTTATAATAGTAAAAAGCTCACTTTCTATCTATTATCTATAAATGCACCAGATGAAAAAAATAAAAACAAATGATAAATGTATTTGTGCTAAATCTCCTACAATCCTAATACACGTTAGTGCGTAACCATCCTGTGACTACAAATATTACATATAATTATGACTTCACTGAAAGGGTGATAGATAAGTGGAATAGCCTCCCATTTGAGGTGGTACAGGGTAATACAATAGAATAAATATGCTTGGGATGAATATAAGGATATCCTAAATCTCAAACTAAATTAAGAGTCAAATAGTAACTAGGGTGAGTATAGTTTTGAGACTGATATCACATCAACTCCTTTATAACAGGTAAAGTCATTTTTCAATACTTCCTATTCGCTATTTCCACATCCATAAAGAAAATTAAAGTTATATAAGAACACATGCGGGCACATAAATAAAACACCGTTTCCACATTAATCCATGTGAACAATCACCAATCTGCTTTACCTTTCTCTGGTAAATTGCAATCCAGTCCGTAGTGGCAAACCACTTGTGGTTTTTAATATCATTCACCCCGTTCTTCAGATTGCCGTATCGCTTGGTCAGATCTACCTGCAGTAAGTTCCTTAGTAAGTCTTTAAGATCTGAACTGAAGTGGGATGGAAAACGTACCTAGGTGAAAAAAATAAAATATAAATGTAGCTTTAATCAGCCAGAAAGGGTAACCAGGCCAAGGAGGAACAGGCCCGACAAACATTGAAAATGTAAGATTACTCCATAGACTAACAACATGTACAATATTTTACCAGCACTAAACAGTATGTACCAGGTAGAGGCCAACCGCTGTTGTAAAACTACAAGACCCATCACGCTTTGCTAGGCATCAGTTATACGTATGCTGTTGGGTGCATACTGGGTGTTGTAGTTTTACAACATCATGACTGCCATAGCCTATGCTTGTAGCACAGTATAAGATACTGGACACCATGAGGACATTTATTAAACACTTCCTGCATTCTGGAATACTAACAGGCCGTTAGTATGGAAACCGATTATTAATTTAGATGAAGGCTGGTCGAATACCAGTGGACCTGCGACCGCAGTGATGTTAAGGAGAAATTGGTGAGATCACCCCGTGGTCCCCTTCTCCCCTGTTCTTCCACTGAAACTACAGGGACAGAAGTCCAACGCTGGCTGTCCCTGTAGTTTCAGTGGGTGAGGGTTTAGTGGCCATGGGGGGGACCTTCTCTGTTGAATAGCTGTGGAGAAGAAACAGGAAAGAAGGTAACACTTTGGTAGGCAAGAATGTTTCACTAGATATCCTACCAGTGTATGGTGTCCAAAGAGCCCCAATAGACAGAGTACAACACTTGCAAAAAGCAAGAGATCTCTTTCCATGGTTGATCCGGCATATGAGGAGCTCCGAAACATCAAAACCAGGACAGACACAGAGCATCTCAACAGATTTTTGAGCACCTTTGGACAGAACCAGTTGCAGTCCCCGCAACGGAGGCTCCTTTCAGAAATAGAGACAGCTGAAAGTTAATTTTCGGCTGTCTCTATTTTGAATAGGGGTCCATTTTATAATTTTTTAATGAGTTTTATGGTGAGTGTGCTTCCTCTCCGGGGACTTTCAGTGTTGGGCAGGAGAGAAGGGATTAGGGTTAGACTTCAGTAAATATAAACTGATGCTCGGAGATTCTGATTAATACACTGGCTACATGTTATTCCCGCAGCCAATCAGTAATAGCAAAGAGAATGTTATGAAAACTACACTATATAAAAACAAAACCCTATTGCTACGTCCCAAAATCGTGACCACAAATATCCTCTGCGGTGTATGATTTAAGAACACCGCTCACACCACCAAATAAACAGAATAATAAAAAAAAAAACATGGTCTAGATTATAAATAAAACCATTTTTTCTCTTTAAAAGGCACAAAATAAAAAAATCAACTTACCTTTCCTGAAACAATTTTTTCATATATTTGAATGGGCTGATCAGCGAAAAATGGAGGATAGCCAGCTGCCATTTCATAGATTAAAACCCCTAACGCCCACCAATCCACTGCTTTGTTATAGCCCTAAAGAAAAACAAAACCAACACTAAACACATGCAATGCAATAAATATATAACCAGCATATTTCTTTTATGCATCCATAGAAATACTTGTGGTACTTGGACCTATGATGGAGTGAAAGCGCGATCCAATATATGTTTATGCACGATTTGCAAGAATGTTGATAGCAGGATGATCTGGTAAATCAAGGTATGGCTGACCTGTGCCAGCACAAGGTGAGCATAAGCCTAGCAACTGAGAAGGGTGCTAGTGCGATACATTGCTAGCCATTGGCAAAAGTGTCACAGGGGACACTGGAACCACCTGGAAAAATGACCCTGGTATAAGAGGAAATGAATATACAAATTAAACTATGTGAGTTAGATACTACTTTTATAGCAAATGTCTCCAATGTGTGACAAGACTTCATGCTGTCCCAATCGCTTTTCAGAAACAACCAAAAAAAAGAGCCTGCAGGCCAGGTCAGGACAATAGTCTGTAGGGTAAGCGGACCGTCTTCACTAAGCAGTCCCTAGCTTTACATTAACTGGGGAACTGGAAGGCATTGCACAGCATGGTACATATAATAGACAAAATCTATCTATCTATCTATCTATCTATCTATCTATCTATCTATCTATCTATCTATCTATCAAATTGGATGTGTGTGACAAGACTTCATGCTGTCCCAATCGCTTTTCAGAAACAACCAAAAAAAGAGCCTACAGGCCAGGTCAGGACAATAGTCTGTAGGGTAAGCGGACTGTCTTCACTAAGCAGTCCCTAGCTTTACATTAACTGGAGAACTGGAAGGCATTGCACAGCATGGTGATACATATAATAGACAAAATCTATCTATCTATCTATCTATCTATCAAATTGGATGTGTGTGTGTGTGTGTGTGTGTGTGTGTGTGTACATACCAGCATAACTCTAGAATACCTGGAGCAATTTAAAAACTTTGCACACATATGACTTACAAATCAGAGAAAAAGTACTATGGGTATAAGACACCCCTAGGGGTGGGGGTGACAGTGACATGTAAAAATAATATAAAATGACCGATATTAGTGTAAAATCCATAGTTTTCAGGGTCACGGAGATGAATTGTGACACTTCCAATGCTGTTTAAGTCCAAGTTCAGCTCCCATCAGCATGGGGGGGGGGAGAAGGGGTGAAAAATAAAATGTCCAAAAATGACTGTCAAAACCATAGTTTTCGGGGCCACTAAGCTGATTGGTGACAGTGCCGATGACATTTAAGCCTAAGTTTAGTCGCACAGAACTCTGTTGAACCTTCTAGAAGGAATCCAACCCATTGAATTAATACCTTGATGATTTAAACCCGGCCAACTCCGGGCACTTCCGCTAGTACATAATAAAGGTAACATTAATTTCAGGAGCAAAACAAAAACTATTTGATTATCTTTGATTTGCAAATACAATAAAGTCCTTTTACAGGCTGCTATGTAATGTAGTTTATCGGTTGCTTGCCTTGCTCAAAATGATTTCGGGTGCCAGATACTCCGGAGTTCCACATAACGTCCAGGTTCTTCCCTTTACTCTCTTGGCAAAACCAAAGTCTGTGACCTGCAAGAAAATAAGAAACATTATTTATTTCCCCCTAAACAGGACTGGTCCATGCTGCAGCTTAACAGCTCAGGATGCGTACTCCCTGATAGGAGCATGAGTTATGTTTGTGGATGCTGAATACAGGGAAGGGCTCAGGGTTGGGTCCGTGTGGCTTCCTTCTACGTTACGGCTGCACTGCCTGACAAGGGCAAAACAGAGATCCACCTTGCGCGTGCACAGAGCTGCCTCTGGTATAGGTAAGCGAGGAGGGAGCATTGGAGGGATATGAACCTAGAACAGGTCTGGCCAACCAGTGACTCTGCAGGTATTATGAAACTACGAGTCCCAGCATGCTTTGAATGCATGGCTATAGCCAATACCTGCATGCTGGCACATGTAGTCTTAAAACCCCCCAGGGAGCCACAGGTTGGCCAGGCCTGCCTTAGAGCGTTGGGCACCATACAACATGCTGTAACGGGTAATAGCAATAATTATGAATGGGCAACAATCCCAAACGTTGAAAAAAAAGCAGCTTCCACAGATTAAGACGGCGACCACAATCTATTCAATTCATGTTACCGTTATAGGGCCGAACTCAGAGAACTGTTTTTGCGGGAAGTTCCGTGCGTATTTTTCCGAGCTGATGAACCGCGCATGTGTAGTAACTAAATTTACGCTATCTACATTAATTTTATGCATGGAAGTCCATTAGGCACGGACTTGAGAATCGCATGTGAGAAAAGAAGTACGGAGGGGCGTGATAAGGGAAAGTGGGGGAGGGGGAGGCATTTACACCACAGCTCAGGAGTTATAGGAATACTCCAATACACAAACCCGAGACCATGCTACTGCAATCAAGCCATGATCAAGACATCCCCTGTCACCAGTGCAATGCACAAATAATCAGGTATCAAGGAGTCAAATTAAAAAGCAGAAATCTTTGGATGGAAGTCTTGTCGCTGGCCTCCAGAGTATTAAACCACACCACATCCCGGTCCCCACAGGTGGCTCTACTTCATATTTATCCTACTGACTTCCCTAAGGAGAAACAGCACCTCCTAGGTCATATCTTAATCGCAACCAAAGCTGCTATAGCTCAGCTTTGGATAACTCCAGACCCCCCCCCACTTTCTAAAATAATAGCGAAGATTACATTTCATTCTACCATGGAAACTTTAACGGCAGAATAACGTGTTTCCTCAAATTCTCCCCTTTTCAATGGCTCCCTTGGTCAGACTATCTCCAAGAAGAAGATCGAGAACGAGTACCGTCCGCCTAAGATTCCTCATATAACATCTCCATATTCTGGAATAGTTTTTCATTATCGGACTAAAGATTTAGCTACACAGGGTTGAAAGGTATAGTGATATTCCCAGGTATTGGGCTTGCCTACGCCTATACTTTAAGCGCTCTCGTTTAATTCAAGACCTACTATTTTAATATACATACTGCTTCATGTTAACATGCTGTACCTCATGATGTCCCCCCTCCCTCTTTCTTTATTCTGTATCCTCCCCCCTTTTTTTTCTTTTTTTACAAAAATTTGAATAAAATTAATTGAAGTTAAAAAAAAAAAAAAAAGAAATCGAATTTTTCTGCTAGACCAATGACTGGAGGATTATTTCATTTCATTCAAGATCTTTAAAAAGACTAGAATTTTGCCATTTTCGCCAATAGATTAGAAATGACCAATTGTGCAATTAGTCGCTAATCTGCCATATTATAACGAATCACTGTTTACAATGATCAGGATAAAAATACGCCTCTCCACTTACCTGAATATATCCTTGTTGGTCAATTAAAAGATTTTCTGGTTTGAGATCTCTGTAGATTAGGTCTAGTGAATGAAGGTACTCAAATGTTAAAACTATCTGAGCTGCATAGAACCTTGCATGGGGCTCACTGTAAAAGAGAAACGAGAAACGAACAAATGACTGAATGAAAAAAAAAGACATCTCTACTAACAGAAGTGTAGCGATTGCACAACATTGTCACATCCATCGTCACCCGCCGTTTCCTGGCTCTCAATTTATAAACATATATATGGGACCCAATACTGGGACTCACTGTTAGAGTTAGGACCACCATATACAGAAAGGCCTTGACGGTGGCTGGCGGCTTATCGCATATTTGCACAAATATGTGTAACGAACATTTCTGTGTTTTATTTTACAGATAGAATGGTATAGTCTGTTACTGGTTTATGGCAGTGTTGCTGGGCTATTTTTCCCTTTGTTTCTGTGGCTAGCAGACTAACCCCGGCCTTTCATGCACCTGTTTACCATTTACCTATACATTGATTGAGCAACTTCCATTCTGTGTTTAACCCTAACTTCCCCCTTCAGCCCTAACCCTAAATCTCAGCCAACCGCAACCTGTTGCTATTGGGAACAGGCTGAAACGGATACCTGTTCCCAATAGCAATATTCTATTTGCTGAACATTTTGGCAATGATACAGCCGGCATTCTGCTGGTGAAATACGGCCGGCCAGAATGGCAACCACAGTGTTTGTGTGTATACAATGGCCGCATTAACAGAGTAAGTCAAACGCAAACTTTGAAGAGTGATAAATATAAACCACAAACACAACAAACTGTGGCCAATCACAGGCCAGAGAGGACCAGCGGTGAATGCATGCCGCAGATCAACCAGTGATTCGCCAGCTGTCGTGACACTACAAATGCCAGCAAGCTTTGCTCCGTGCAACCCAGGGAGTTGAGAATGCTGGGACTTTATCTTCTCACACAACACTGATGAACCCCAGAGGTTGGTCAGACCTGTGCCTCAGGACACTGTCCCAGCCTTGTCCAAGGTTAGACGTCACAACTCAAGCGAGATAAACGGTTTGGTGGTGAACGGCTGGATGCGTGGATTTAAACCATTACACTAAGAACTGACCTGAACCTGCCGATTCGTCTTAGATGTGAGAACATTTCTCCTCCAGGCACATATTCCATAACCATGTATAAATTTGAATTATCCTGTAGGAAGAAATAAAAAGTAGGTAACTCGGGTATGTGAAGGAGGAGGCTGGACAGTGCAGATAGATGAACATTTCTGGTTTACAGGGAAGGTCCGTCGTGTACTATCCTGTAAAGATTACTAGGAGATAAAATCCAAACGCACTAGAGAAACAGTTCACCACTATGTCACGTCTTCACATTTAGGATTAAGATTATTAAAGAAATGAATTGGATAAAACCTGCCCAGCAGATCAACGACAAACATGTTATGTTCCACCCAAACTTAACATTTAACTAAAACAAGGAAGTATAGGCAACCTTCAGCACTCCAGCGGGCTAGATTTACTAAGCTGCAGGCTTAGAAAAGTGGAGACGTTGCTTAGTAAATCTGGCCACAAGTGTTGTGAAGCTACAAGTACAACTCAAGTCCCAATCCTGATTTAATCATTCTTAACCTTTATCCCCTTTTAGCTCTAACTTTCTTATTATATATTAGAGAATGTACGCTAGAATCCGATTGGTTGGATAACATCTCCATGTTCCCTTTTTGCCTTTTAGTGTAGCCTCTAATGGTTTTTTGTCATGACATAATTAGTGCACACATTAATAGAGATCATACCTGCATTTACCAAGGCAGACAGAGCTGACCCGTGGCTTTCCAGGCGTTCTGAAACTACAACTCCCAGCATGCATGTCTAGGTATGCCTTTGATGTTGAAGCATGCTGGGAGTGGTAGTTTCGCAACATGTGCACCCCAAAGGGTTTTATGTTTCTTTTCTAGGCTGAAATTGGGAGAATGATTATAAAAAAAATCTATACTGTTAACGGAGACTCATTCAGTTGCATTCAATGCAAATAGAAAAATATCTGCACCTATACAGGTTGCAAGTATCAGGGTGACATTGTGCATTGGAACCTCGAGTTCCCCCGACACTTATATCAGCGACCTCTGCCAGGGGCCAGGTATCAAGAACATTTGTGGAACAAGTTTAAAGCACAAGCTCGATACACAGGAAGTAGATTGTGGTCACGCAAGACGCCGTCCTATAATTACCTTGAACGAATACTCCAACCTGACCAGGAAAGGGAAGTTGACGGCTTGTAATATCCTCTTCTCATTGAGCGTGTGCTCTATTTGCTTCAGTTTAACCACCTATGATTAACAGAGGTATAGGAACAACCGTCACTCATTCAGAAACGTACAAACATCTG
>WWET01000065.1:864879-876531 GCA_011038615.1 Limnodynastes dumerilii | reverse complement strand
TCCTCCTGTACCTGTCGCCCTCCAGTATATACACATGTCCTCATTTTCTATTACACCTCTTCCTTTATATAATGTCTCCTCCTGTACCTGTCACTCTCCAGTATATACACATGTCCTCATGTTCTTTTACGCCTCTTCCTTTATATAATTCCCCTCCTGTACCTGTCCCTCTCCAGTATATACACATGTCCTCGTGTTCTATTACACCTCTTCCTTTATATAATGTCCCTCCTGTACCTGTCACTCTCCAGTTTATACACATGTCCTCATGTTCTATTACATCTTTTCCTTTATATAATGTCCCCTCCTGTACCTGTCACTCTCCACTTTATAGTCATGCCCTCATGTTCTATTACACCTCTTCCTCTGAATAATGCCTCCTGCTCTAGCCGGTCACAACCCTTGATATATGTGAAAGCTGCCATCATGTCCCCCCTCCTTCTTCTCTGCTCCAAGCACATACACAATAGGTTTCATTTTGGCAGCAATACAGAAGATTGGCCAAAAAAATATAAACCATCTCTACACAGCCCACAAACGTCACATGACAATCATCCACAATGAGAACATTTGCATACACCTTGCGTGCAGTCTGTGCATGTACATGGCGATTATGCATCGGAACGCACTACGAACGATGCTGGATTACGCACTGTAAAGCCTTTCCGATGGCGGGGTGTGCCGGCCTGCCCTGCGCTCGGTGTATTTAGATCATACAATAAGGGCTTAGTTAAACGCTTACGGACGACCTTTCATTATATACCAGTTTTACCCATTTTAAGGAGCAGGTGTGGAAAGGTTAATCTGGGGAGCAGGGTATGGGTAAGTGCCATACATGTGAGAGCCTGAACTACATTTGCAGGTACCGAATTTAGGATCGCACAGTGTGCACTTAAATCTGGATCCAGCCCATTATGTAAACATTAATCAAAATGAATATAAAGCATACATTCTATCCCCGCACAGCATAATCCAGGGAAGTAAAACCAGTGGCGACACCCAATGCAGTACCTCATCGGTGCGACCTCATCAGGAATACTGTGTTCAGTTCTGGAGGCCATATCTCCAGAAGGACATAAACACATTAGAGACTGTGCAAAGAAGAGCAACTAAAGTGGTGCATGGCCTATGTCACACAGCATAGAAGGGAATTATCGGAACAGAGAAGGGCCAAGAATACACATATATCAAGGAGTGTAACCAGGTACAATGGGAGGGGGGGCATTATTCACAGAAGAGGTGTAATAGAACACAGGGACATGTGTATAAACTGGAGGGTACACAGGAAATGTGCAGAAAAACAAGTTCACAGAAAGGGTGATAGATGATAAGTGGAATAATCTCCCATCTGAGGCGGTTGAGGCTAAAACAGCAGAATAATGTAAACATGTTTGGGATAAATATAAGGAAATCCTAAATCATGTACTAAATTGAGGGTAAAATATGGTTTAAAAAAAACAAAAAAAAAACTGGGCATATTGGATGGGCAAATCGGCTCTTATCTGCCGTCACACTTTACGTTTCTTTGTGATACACTGACATAGGTCTGGATTCACAATTACGTAGTTTTGGTCGCTTACGCAATCTACGTACGGAAATGGTATGTAGATTGCGTGAATAAACTACTCCATTCTTAAAATAACGTACGTAAGATGAAAACTACGTAACTGTGAATCCGGATCATGATCACTAAAAAAAAAAATAAAAAAAAAAAATCTTAGAGAGTTGAGAGTTATCCGCAATCAAATGTAAAACCAAAACAAGAAAGCTATGAGATTTTTTTTTTAAAACAGCATCATCTTCTTTGTTAACACTGTGAAAAGCACTTGGAGATAACACTACTAATTTGCGTCTCCTAACACCCAAATTAGAGGCAATGACGTCTCTCTGACCGGTGACCTTTCCATATTTCATGCACCAACACCACCATAACCAGCACTGGCGCTGGTCTCGTTTCAACGAGGATAAAGCACGCATAAGGCTGATTATCTAAAGTATTCACAAAAGCCTTTTACGGATTTGCTGAAAATTGACCTTGTAGAGAGAAAGAAACAAATTCTAATCACAGAGCACTAGGAGTCTTCAGAAAGAATTAAACGGCGGAGGACGATTCTTAGCAACAAGCCGCATTCGAAGCCACTATGACGTTTTATTTCCCCTAATTGCAGCAATCAAATAAAACGCAGACGCAGAAATAATCCTGGGGACAAGACGCGCTTGTCGTGTGTTTACTTACGGGGGCCTACACAGTGCACGGAGGAGACTATGTGGGACACAGGGGCCTAGGAAGATGCACAAAAGCGATTACGTATTCGGAGAGGATTAGGGAGAGAAGTTTGCTCATTCCCATAGTAACCGGTGATCCAGCAATCGTCGGTGCGGCTTCACTGAAAGGAGCAGAACATTCTACCCTGGAGTTACTGATGTTTGTCTCTGACGTTATAGGGCCAGAGAAAGAGCTATGTCCGGTGACGTATTTACACTAGCCGGAGTCTATTTTGCATGTACGAGCCTAAAAAAGTGCATAGTAATTACACTAGCGTGAAAACGCTACACGTTGATACGTAAAGGAAGCGTAGGTCTGGATCCGGCCCATAGTGACTACAAATGCACCTTTAATTTTGCTGTTACCATCCAGCTAGTTAGACCTGTCCTGTGCACACAGATGCCATCAGTACTATTGAACTCCTGTGTCCTCTGGCCTATACATATACTTTAACCATTGAACATAGACTGTTTACCGGATATACAAGCTACAAGCTAGTGTAATGTTACAGATCTCAGGATAAGCTATTAAAACATTCTCATAATTTCCCTGTATTATCCTTTACCCTTCAAGACAGCTAAAACCTTCAGCAAATGTATGATATAGTAAATCTCCCCTTGAGTAAAAAATAAAACCAACAAAAAAACAGACAAACAACAAAGTATTGAAACTTAAGCTTGCCATTTTGTTATCTGTAATGCAAACGAATTTTTACACACAACAAGCAGACTCTGATGTAATTAAAAAGGGAGAGACCATTAACAACGCTCAAACAGAACATAAAACAACCCCCACAATTTTAGGACTCGCCAACCAATATCTACAATTTATAATTCTGTCAACACAAAAGTATAATAAAAGCCCCAGAACGTTTTAAACAACAAAACAAAAAAGTACAATTCAAAAACAATAGCTACGTATAATATTTTCTTTAAATTGTTTTGCGATTTACACAGATAAACAAATAGAAGCACTAGACACACCACCCAAAAAATTGATACAGAAATATATAAAAAAAAACCAAAACTGCTTGCACATCAGCTACAGGTCACTCACTCGTTCTGTCCCACTGAGAGGTGCTTTCAGACACCATTGGGACCTCTGATTCAGAAACTGCCCTCTGGTCCTGTAAGCTGTTCTTCCCATTTCGATGGAACAGTCTGTTGGCAAAGCCCTCTAATTTCTGCAGGGGGGTGGAGGTCCCGGCAGACGGAAGGCTGTCGCTGTAGGATGCCATGCACAGAAGACGGACCTTTCTCTAACTTTAAGATGGCTGCAAGTAGCTCAAAAACTTTCAAAAGAAGAAAAAAAAAAGTGTTGCAAAGCGCGACTCTTACTTCCTGTTTATCTGCGAGAACAAAACCACGACGGTGACTGGTTCCTCCAGAAAGTGTCTTGCAGCCTGTGTATCTAACGTGAAAGAACATTCACTGGTCACACATGACCGCTCCTAACTGACCATAACTCCAACAATAAGAACTATACTTAAAAAAAAAACAGAGAAAAGAACACTTCTAAAATAATGGTGTCTGTTGCTAGTTTCAATCGCTAGGAGAACACCATAAAAGACAGGCAACAGGCAGACACTTCAGCATTTGCAGCCATAAGCTGGCCAGACACGAGAGCGATGATTGAGCGGATCGTACACTTATCGGTAGATCAGACCAATGATCGCTGTAGGTTTTTGTGCAGATAGATTTCTGAAACCTCAGCTGATCATCCCAGAAAGGCTAGGGTCTGATAACCTGGTCGTTCAGCATTCCGGACTGATTATCATCCTAAGGTGACGATGTTGTGTTATGTGTGGGCAAGTCCAATTATTGGACCTAATACCTCCAACTAATTACGCAGTCAGACAGAGGGAGACACTCCGGCCAGGAGGTGGAAGCGACCCACATTAATCACTGAAGTTACCACAGCCAGCCAATTAGCAAGCTGCATAGTGCTCCTGCTGAGACTGACAGGAGGCCCGTGGCCTCCTGTCAATCTCAGGTACCCCTCCCTTTTCAAGAAGGATGATTACGTCCAGCAGGCGTGGCATGGCTGCCACTCCCACTGCACTGTAAGCATGCTGACAGCTTAAAACAGCTGCTGGAAGCAGCCATGTCTTTCAAGCATAAAAAGGCATGCTTTATATAACACCCATCAACCAGTAACAATAACCACCAATGACTGTGCTGCGTTTGTAATACATACTTGCCACCTTTCCCTGAATATCAGAAGTGCAGTTGATCTCATTAGCAATCTCCTTGTTGCTAATCAAGTTCCAGAAGTCATTGCAGTATGATGAAATTTAAAATTTGTGGTCTATTCCCCTGCATTGAGGCCTATGGCGATGGCCATTGTCATGGAAACCAAGATGCAAAGACAGCCAGTTCGTGAAGACAACTTGACCAGAAATGGAGGCAGAAATGAAAATAATACACTTTGGCCTCTTGTTTAATCGGCTGCATGATCACCTACTTTTAGCTTTTCTGTTCTGACCTCCTATTCAGTCTTCCTAATAAGTACTGGAAGTATTTATTCACTGACAATTTATCAATAAATACAGCTGCTGACTTTTTTATTGAAAAATAGTTTTCCTGACAGTGCTAGACACACCCTTGGGCAGAGCTTTTTAAAGGACACACCCCTTTGGTGGTACAGGACACCCCTTGGCGCAGAGCCTGGATAACACTGGGCTGGATCCAGACTTAAGTGCTTGAAATGAGTTACTCCTGGGCCAAACCATGTTGATTGCAGGGGGAGTCAAGGTAATTGTATTCTTTGCATGCAGGGATATATCTTTGAATTGCTTACTGCACACAGATACCGACCAGTGTTACTGTCACACTGTTATTTAGACTTGGGATAGGAAACATCACCCCTCAACTCTAATACTGTTTGCAACAGATGAAATATGACTCCCCTGCAATCAACATGGTTTAGCCCAGGAGTAACTCATTTCAAGCACTTAAGTCTGGATCCAGCCCACTATCACAATTTCCCTTGCAGAACTTGATAACCAGAGATCTTAACCACCCCGGACGTCAGCTCATGATCCCCACATCAGAGTAAACTCTATGGCATGCAAGCCTACCAGGTGCTGTATCTCTATTTAGCCGGGTAGACAGTAGTTTTGATCTTCATTAGTATCCTGTATTGCTTCAAGGGGTCGGTCACCGCGGAGAAATACCACCTGGCACGTAACCATCCTTAGTGGTGGTAAGCTAGCATCCAGTTTGGGTCTCTTACCACAGGAAGTTCTTGCAACCTATGACTGCTATATATAGCTCCATTCTACAATTTGGTTCAATTATTTTTCTGACATTTCAGTTCAGTTTTGTCTATTTATGACATCTACCCAAGGATACCCATTTGGTCAATTCATTCACACTCAACATCAGCAGGCAAATTGTTTGTGGGTGAATTTCATTTACTTGAGTGTATGTTTCATGTTTTTTTAATAAATTGTAATTTTATGATTTGCTTAGTTGCGACCCATTTTGTTTGTATTGTTTTGTGTTGTTATATTTATCCACATTTCAATTGTTAACTCTTGATCTATTAATGTCACTTATTGTGAGGGTATAAACATTCCATTTTATTGCCTACCGCATCCCCATATCCATTTATCCCATTTCCATATTTGATCCATCGCTTTAGTAGTTTGTATGCACTCATGTGCGCATAGGACAATTCAGTTAGCACTGTAATCCCTTTGTTTCCAAGGTTGACAACCATGGTGTAACATCAGGCAGAATTTGCAGCAGCATAAGCAGCGAAGCATGAAAAAAATGTCTGTCACCAGATTTGATGGTCAGATGGGCTCTATAGCTCCTCACACCATTCAGGAAGAATGTTTGGGAATCGTAGCCCCATAAACACTGCAGAAGCACAGGCACATGGGCATCCTGGCTCTGCAATCCCTTTTCTGCACTAATACAATGGTGTTTTAATGGACAAATATATATATATATATATTTGCCTCCCTATCCTCCTCACTGTGCCTTCCAAGCACACATGACACAGATAAGCCGCCATTTTGTTGAACATCTTTTCTAATTATAGAGCACGGCAGGCTGTGGCGAGTTCCCATGGAGACATCCACCTGTTTACAAGACAGACATTTCCTGCTCTAGTTTCTCCTAGCTCGAGGAACGCTTAAGTATTACACACAATGCAATGATAATAATCACACACCAAAAGAGAAGCAAAAAGAAAACATCACTTTACTGGACTTGGAAATGACATAATAAGAGCAGAATAAAAATAAAAAAATAAATAAAACTGTAATACATCGAGATAACCAGGTTACGGATATTTTTTTTTTTTTTTTAAATGCAAGAATATTGGAAGCAACACAAATGGACAAAGCTACAGGATCAGGATGCTGGCTGAATCTGCATGCTCTCGAATGCCAAAAACAGGTTTTGAATTGAGAATAAGAGAACATCCCACGGGGACAGAAGCGGCTTCTAAAAATAGCAACCAGGGAGTGGACTGAAGATAATCCTCATCTCCAGTCAGAGCCAGGAGCTCTGCTGCCACCTACTGGGCAATATCATACTGCAGCAGAGGCCTGAGACCATTAGGAGATATTGCCTTGCACTATTAAGGGTAGAACTGGTGACAAACTACATTCAATTTTACATGCATGACGCAACGTATTTATGGGTTTAAGTAACGATGATCGTCATGTTTATTCAAGTATACACACTTCGCGCTATTTACCGGAAAAACTGCGTTTTTTTCCTTCATTCTAATAATCTGTTTCATCGTTGATTTGTAAAATTAGGCAGATTAAAAAAAAAAAAGAACCGATCTGACTTCTTTTGAAATGATTTTGCATTATCAATGGAGTGTACACACTGATCCCATATCACTGAAGACACTTTATTGTGCGATCCGCATGATAATTGTGTGAAAAACCATTTATTGTGTACCCAGCTTAAATGCAGTTTGGTCTTTTAACTACTAAACACATCACACACACAGCAGAAGGTAGCAGGTTTAAATGTAAGGAAGCACCGCTTCACTGAAGATGTAGTGGATAAGTGGAAAAGTTAACCAGCAGAGGCGGTAAGGGCCATTATAGAAGTGCAATTTACACACACACATGGGAGAAACAGTAGCTCTTAAAAGGATGAAGTGACCTCACTGGTCTCTAAGCGACAGCCTTACAAACCCCAATCTATCACACAAAACTGCAGAGCACAAACATCATGACTAAAGTGTGCAAAGTTTTCTGAGGTCTTCGGCAGCATGGACCCTGCAGAGGAGAACTTTCAACCTGCTAAATAAATACACGTTTCACACTGGAAAAGGTAGTTTTAAGGCTATCTGTGTGGTTAAGCTGGTGCCGCAGCCTAGTGGCAAACAGAGTGCTTACACTTGCCACGATAAGGGTCCAATATTAGCAGATCACTTTGTGGCACTAAAGAGCTGACCGCCATCAGTTTCCAGAGGGACAGACACGTTCATTCCCACGACTGCTGTCTCTACGAAGAGCACATTGGCAACAGGTACGTTTTCTTCCTCCTAACCCTCCCTCTCTGCAGCCTAACTTTATTTATCCCCTAACCATCCTCATCCTGTAGCCTAACCTTAACCAGAAGGGGTAGCTTGTCGAAATGAGTGCATTCCATATTGTACCGCTCCCAGGATTGAAATATTCTTTATTAATTAGGTTTCGGCATGGATACAGCCGCAATTAAGGGCATTCCCTGTATTTTGTGTTTTTATCACATCATCCTTTCACACAGGGAAACGTGTATTCTCTTACACAGCTATCCCTCTCAAAGACGTGCAATCTACATATCTTCTCTGTGGCTGTGGGTCTCTGGGTAGAACAAGCAATTTTCAGAAGGGTCGTTTTTTTTACCAGCTTGTACCAAATTGGCTGCGAAATCGATTGCTTCTGCCTGCCGAGAAGAAGCAATCAATGATCGAAAAAACGAAGATGCAGCAGCCAATTGTGAACATGTAACTACAACCATTATCCCAATCTTTACCCTAACCCTCCGCACAGCCAGACCCCAAGACTCCCTTCCCCGCAGCCAAACCTCCCTTCCGCCCCCCACATCCTAACCCAAGCACTCCCCTCCCCGCAGCCTAACTTTAACAGTTCCCATAGCCTTCCCTGCAATTCTCACATGACCGGTACAATGCCATGGGTCTTCGGCGGTCGGCAATTTCCAAATTAACGAATGGGTAGGTATGCCGATCTATATAAATTCGCCATACTTACCCATTCATTAGTGAAAGTTTCTAATTAGAAGTATTTTAAAGAGGCAGCCGAAAATTTACTTATGGCTGCCTGTATTTCCAAAAAGGAACTTTCGTTCCGCAAAACGCATCCCCTTCTTCATATCTTATAGGTTTTGAACCCATTTCAAGTTTTTGAAATCACCTAAAAAAATTTAACTTTAGTTTTAGTTCACACTCCCTATGGTTACCTTTAGAAAAGCCCCGTCAAAGGCTCATATAGTGCACATCTGTACACTAGGAAAAAGCAACTCAACACTTTAATAAATGCCATTTGATAATTCCGACGTTTTGCAAATTCTCTCTCACTGGAGAAAAAAAAAACCCAATCTCAGAATCCTTAAACCTCACCGTTTTCAGCTCCCTAACCCGGGGAAGCAAGCAGCTTGGGACAAAACATAAAAGATTTAAGTTTTTGTTTCCAAGAAACGTTTTTTCACAGTTTTTCTATTACTGCAATACGTCCAAGCCTTGTGTGTCTGGCCACTGGGTGGCAGCGTTGCACAAATGCAAAAAGAAGCAAAACACAACACTGGCATGGTCTAAGTTTACAGACAAAAAGTTTACGAAAAGTTCATTGTCTGTGTTTTAGAGACAGCGAGTATAAATACATGGAGCTGTTTGATGTCCCTTTGGGAACATGATCTAGTGGTCTAGCAATACATACAGATCCACTTCAAAAGAAAAGTTTTTGCGCTTTTAGAAAGTGGTCATATTACCTTCTGCTAAAGCTATTTATAAGCGGGATGAATCTAATATAGAAGTGCACATCAGGAATAATGGTAAATACAGAAGATGTTGACCCGGCACAAGGGGTGAGTGGCCGGTCAACTCGAACAGGTCATGTTCTAAATACCCGTGCCTGAAAGGCTGCAGCTAATCTCAGAAACATTCACAAATAGCTCCACTTGTATCATGTCGTCCAATGCGGCCGTAATAAAATTCTCAAAGCCCGACGGCGGCGGCGTTACAGTCTGGGAGGGCTCACTGGGGTCTGGAGTCCAGAGATGCCAACGTTACCTTAGGATTGCTCATCACCATGGCGTCCTCTCAGTCTACGGCACACTAAATAAAGATCCAAACAGGAGAGGAAAGAAGCGTCCGAGCCGAGGCAAACGTAAAAGGAAAGGGTTAAATAGACTGGGTACAGATTAAAAATAAAAAAAGCTCACTTTTCGCACATAGGACCGGATTCCCAGACACGCGTGTAATAAGTACCCAAATTGATTTAATTTTTCCGTGCCTAAATCCTATGTAACTTGCGTAAAAACGGTTACTACGTATGCGCAGTTAATCCGATCCTAAATATACGCACGGAAAAAGTAGCAAAATCATATCTGTGAATCCGGGCCATAACGCACATCCAAAACGCACCTTTTGTGACGGTGGAACGGGAGGCATAAAACATCCACACAAAACGGGAGGCATTTGAATCATATGTAAACACAAGGCAGATGCGTTTCCATTTCCCTGCTAGCCAAACATAAGGGCAGGATTGCCGGGTGTGGTATGAATGGTCAACAGTCTAAACGTCCACAAGTCACAATGTTGACAGTTGGGTATCAGGGGCCTGATCCATAAAGGAGGAATGGCTTCGCTATTCTACGCACCAAAGTTTCCCCCACCCACTTTACTTAACCTGGCCTGACACGTTCCTTCTTAACATCCCATTACGGACTTGAAGCCCGCTCGTGATGAATCCACGTTCCTAAATCCAACGTAGATTGCGTAAATAAGATTACGCATGCACATAATAACCGCTCAATACGCATGCGCAGCTCTTAAAAATACGCACGGAAATAGCTGCAGCTTCTCAACTGTGAATCAGATCCTATGTTAGTATATTTATTGGTAACATCTGTAAGCTTAAGGCAGGCTGGTCGTAAAACATTCCAGAACTGCCATAATAAATAATATACATGTAATAGTAACACTCCACTGTCAGCTTTTCCACCTGTCGATATAACAGACAAGGGGACGGTTTTATATGTATAATGTAATAATGTAAACAGCGATAGCCCTTTATTAAGAACGTGAATTTAGCAATAGTATAGGACCGGATCAAGAAATAGGTATGTCAGACCATTAACGCATTCAAAATGCGCAAACGCTCAATGGACCCGATTCAATTAGCTTCTCACTGGCGTTATTTGCGGTACATAGCTAATTCCGTGTATTTTTTGGAGGGCGATTAAAAAATGTTTTGACTTAGTTTTCATACGATACATGACGTGAAAAAGCGCACTGCAAGCATTCGGGCCCTAAGTGTGGGTTCTGCGCATGGGGTTTGTGCATCGGACAAACGATTCTGGATTGCGTGCTGTAAGCCTTTCCGAAGGCAGAGTGTGGCGACCCGCCGTGCGTACATCATTGAGGGAGGAATTTTAATTGTGCTCTCCAGGTGGTGGGAAACTACAAGTCACAGCATCAGCTTAAACTGGTAAAGCATGCTGGGACAACACTCGGAGAGTCACATGTTTCTGTTTCAATCCGGCCCTGATATTTCACTTATTCTTATTGGGTCAAAAGAAGGCGACAGATACACCCAATAAGAACAAACGATATTTCACCTTCTACCTAAGGGCCTGATTCAGTTAGCCTCGCACTCTGCGTTATTTGCGATGCGAAGCGAATTGTGCGATTTTTTTTGTATTTTTATTTGCATCTCAGAGGTAGGTAATAGACGGGAAAACGCGCACCTCAAACTTTTTCCCATCTATTGCGGTGCGCAAATCTAACTGAATCGGACCCTAAACGTTACTAGTTATTTGATGGTTGGCGACAGAATGAGAATTTTCTGAGACACAATATCTGTCTCCACCGTACACAGACCATTAATACAGCAAATGGGATTTTATGAAGAAGCACTGGGCCCATACTGGCCCTGATTAATAACTGTACTGGGACTATGAGTGGTTGAGGGGGTCACAAAATTCCAATTCTAATGAAAGTGGGTGGATGTGGGAACTAGTGAAAGCGGAAACTACCTTTCGTTTATTTAGGATATGGTAGGTTCGTTCACGACCACCACACACAATAAATAAAGATGGCAGAACATGGAATATAGTATTCAGACAGAAGGTATTCAGAAGCCTGGCAGTGGTCCAAGCTCATCCGTACGAGATTATATATATATATAT
>WWET01000065.1:827659-843688 GCA_011038615.1 Limnodynastes dumerilii | reverse complement strand
GGTGTCATTGGTTGATGATTGGTGCATGAATGAGAGTTTTTCCAGTGTTTTGTGTGAGATATTTGCATATTCTGGAAATGTTATTAAAATGTATGTATTGGGATTTAGAAACAGATTGTATGTGGGAAACAAAGGACAGTTCAAAGTCAAGGGTAACACCTAAGCATCGAGCCTTATGAGTAGGGATAATTTCAGTGTTGTCGACAGAGATAGAGAGGCCCGGTGGGTAGCTTTTATTAGCAGGTGGAAGGTATTAGTTCAGTTTTAAATTAAGTTTAAGATGGCGGGAGGACATCCAAGAAGAAATGGCAGAGAGGCATTCAGTAACACAGGCCAACACAGTATTGAAGAGATCAGGAACCAGATTTACTAAGCTGCGTGTTTGGAATAGTGGAGATATTGCCCATAGCAACCAATCAGATTCTAGCTCTTATTTAACTATTACATACTAGAGAATGTCAGCAAGAATCTGATTGGTTCCTATGGGGAACAATTCAATTTTTCCAAACCCACAGCTTAGTAAATCTGGCCCCAGGAGTTGATAGGTAGATTTGCATATCATCCACATAGAGATGATACTAAAATCCAAATGACTTTATTAGTTGTATAAATAGAGAAGAGCAATGGACCCAACACTTGCAGTATATCAACAGATAGAGGAAGAGCAGGGGAGGCATGTAAATTAGGGAGCGGTCCTAATCCTAAATTTTAAGGTAGGAATTTTACTACCTTGAGCAGAGAGTGCAGGCGGCGTGAACTCCCATCTATGCTGTCGTAACTAAAGACCATGCATGTCCGTAAGACGTGGGTTGGTCTGGATCCAGCCCCATGTAGGTAACTTAATTAAATGACATAACAAGTGATCAGTGGCTTTGGCAGTACTGTGATATTAGTTAGGTCTGAGCAAATTCATTTTTAAACCCTAATAAAATGTAAAGAAAATGATACATAACAGGCACACTGCTCGGGGACTGGGAAGACGCTGAGATGAAAACTATTTGTGCAGTTGTTGCTGAAGTCTTTAGAATAAGAAGCTCTGAACTATTTGGCAGCAAACTGTGAAAAACCTCTTGTGAAAGGGGTCAGGACGCTAGGAAGTGACCCAACCCAACCACTGGGGCTGCACAATATTCACTCACAAATTGATTGTCAGATCCTAAAAAAATTCTAACTTAATAAAGCAACAAAAACATGCAGTTGCTGGGCAATGGCCCATTTTCAACTATGATACAGCCAAAAGCTTAATTTCAGCTCTATCATTGCCAACAACTTTTCAATATAGAAAATTTGAATCCCGAAACTAGTACCATGTACAATGTCGACAAGGCACCTGTTCTGGTAAGGGTTAGACTGCGGGACAGGAAGGGTTAGGCTTCAGGGTGGGGAGGGTTAAGGTTAGGCTGCACGGTGAGGATGGTTAGGGGAGATTTAAGGTTAATGCAAAGATTATATTTAAGGACATCCCTGCGGAGATGGGAGGATTAGGGCTAAGAAAACTTATCTGTCATTGCAATGTCAATAAAATCAATAAAAATCTTTTTTTTATTTGCACTGAGATGCTGTAATAAATCTGCCTGAAAGGCCCTGTTTTGCAACGTTTATCAAGTCTTCTGACTCCTTTTTTATCCACTTATATACTTATATATATATATATATATAAAAAAATATAGCATTACTGTATCAAGAATGTGTTCTTGTATTGTAAACAAAACCAGTAAAACAGTTTGCTTAATATTTTATTTTTATAATAATAATATTAATAATAATAATAATAATAAAAACTGTTTTCTAAAATAGGTCTCTTAGTGGTGATACTTAACACTTCCCATGCTATTGAAATATGTCTACTGCCATCTAGTGGCAATTTAAGAGTTTAACAATGATCTTCAAGTAAAAAACCCAGTATGACAGTTTTCTAAAATAGGTCCCTTAGTGGTGATACTTAACACTTCCCATGCTATTGAAATATGTCTACTGCCATCTAGTGGCAATTTAAGAGTTTAACAATGATCTTCAAGTAAAAAACCCAGTATGGTATATGCAGTTGTGCTTTGCCCATGAATCTTCTGTATCCCATTGCTACTATATATATTGTTTAAATGTATTACCATTAAGGGGTAAATTTGATAAGGGACGCTATTTTCTGTGCTTTGAAAATTGCCCCACATTGTTTTGGGGTCAAAAATGCTGTATTTACTATGGGGAGAGTGTATAGCGATTTCAAAGCGTCGGCTATGCCCCCTTTGAAAAAAAAAAATCTATAAATAAATAAAAAAAATATGTTTATCACAGGGTTGCTTACTTTTTAATTTGTTCCCCCCGGTAGATCTCGGAGGGAAAAAATTGATTCCGCAATGGGGGTGGGGCTTAATGACACAATTTATGCAGATTGCACCATTAGGCCCCACCCCCTTGGTTTGGTGATGTCATCAAGTCCCATTTATCCCTAGTAACTCTAGAGATTACAATAGAAATTGGGGTGGGACAGGGGGGCCTGGGCCCTCCAGATGTTATGTTAGTGTTACAAAGGAACTTAGTTTCCTATGATGGTAATTACGTGGGAAGGGCTGTGCTTCCCCACTGCCTGCCAAGGTGGGCGGGGAGAAGCATGTAAATTTTACAGTGGGGGAGGTTGCCCTTACTTACGAGCGGATCAGCAGTCGGACGGAGCGCTGATCTGCAAGTGTGACTTAAGGCTGTGTAAGTCACACTTGTTCCTTGTTCTGAATGAGAGAGGGGAGGGACAGGGGGAGTTAATTCCCCTCTCTCGTTCGGACGGAAAGACTTCTGCACACACGGAAAGCAAACAGGAGTCTGGATCCGGTCCAGAGTCATTAATAAAACCTGGGATGCCCCTTAGCCCACAAGTTTCTAAATGATTATAAAATATTAGCTATCCTGCGCCCGGTAGCACAGCAGTCAGAGTGCTGGTCATGGCCTCTATTCCCTCTGCCTTCCACGTCAGAGTCACAGGAACACAGCAGAGTGCCAGCCGGGAGACTCCGCTCCCTCCCTGTTCTGTATCAGAGCCTCCGGGGGTTGCGCTACTTGTTCCTCCTGTGTTACACCATTGTGCTGACTGACTCCTGCGCTGCAGGAACTGAGAGACACAGGAGAGGGATAGTGCCCCGATTGCCCCCCTCCAAACCCGCCACTGTTTCAGACAGAAGCGCAGCCTTAATAAGCATTGCGCATGCTCAGAACGAAAATGAGCACGGAAAGATGGGCGCACTGCTGCCCATCCACCTGAGTCCGCATCCATCTGCACAGTGCTAGTGGAGCAACTCGTTCCACAATATGTAAATGAGAAAAGGGGCGGTTTTCTGATTTAAAAATGGCGCCGTAGCAGCGTAAGGTGCCTGCGCTTCCGTGAAACGCTTACACCAATTTATTTATTTCATTTCATGCCAGCACAGCAGTGGAATACCGCTACTATGCTCGGGCATTAATGTTGTTGATCCACAATGCTGCACAGGCATATGCTAGCATATAAAAAAAAAAATTCATTTAAATGCATTGAAAGCTGGCAGAGGGTGGCGCTGTACAAAGCGCAGCCTCTGCCCACATGGCTCAGACTGCGGGTGGCGGTGGTGGTGTGTGTGGGGGTGACACTTCCCTACGTCCTATCCGCAGAAACACGCACGTCTCCATAGGGCGTATTGCGGAGGTTATACAACTCTGGATCAGCTCCTTAGTGAAATCTAAGTACTTTCCCTGCAGTTAAAAAATAAATAAATAAATGTACACCCCTGACACTGCAACATGGTTTGTTCCATTGCAGACTTGGATTTGCAGTTACTCTTTAAACCCAGGATCATTGTGTCACTATGGATATGAAAATAACATTATAAATAATGTATTCACGACAATACAATTTAAAAGATCCACCACTAAAAAAAATATATATACTCCTTTATTTACTAGGCATGAAAGGCAGCTTATACAATTGTTTTATTTTGTCATGATTCATTTTATTTTTCCAATAGACATCTGTGAGAATTGACACTGTTTAATAATTAGTGATGGTAATTTCCTTACTTCAGCTAGTAGTAAGGGACACAAGTAATTCTGAACACTGATACTCATTTACAATGACACCTTTAATACATTGCTAACATGATCTGACAGTGAACCAGTGAACTCAATATAAGGTATATGATCCTAATTAAGTCTAAAGTATTCAAACTTTATTTGGGGTATTTGATTCCTTTGTTGAATAGGTATGATGCATTTAACTTTTTTATTTGAATACTAGAAGAAAATAGTTCTACCAGAAGCTTATAGTACAGTACTAATAATGGGGTAGATCCAGAACTACGTGTGCCGTACGTTTATTCGCGGAGCGTATTTTCGTGCACCTAAGTTCGCTACACTCCCCTCGGCACACCCCTTGCATGGACGTATTTTGTCAAGATACTCTTCCCAAACCCTACCTTAACTTTTTTCACACGTATGGGCTGAATGAATTTACGCAGCTAAGCACGGCCATACTGTACACTTTAAATACAACCCCCCCGCCTACTTCACGTATTTCAGACGTATTTTGCGATTTTACAGGTATAGTAATTCATATATAAAAAGTATTTTTTTAATAAAATTATCATCATTAAATATAGTAATCATATATAACAAGTATTTTTTTTAATTACCAGGTATAGTAATTCATATATAAAAAGTATTTTTTGTGGGAAATTATGTTATCATAATCATGTATAGCAATTTATATCAAAAAGGTTTTTTGGGGGAATTATATAATTATTTATAACAATTCAAATATAAAAAGTATTTTTGGAACTTATGGACAGTTCTGCAGTGCTTTATTCATGGTGATTAAACTGATCTTTTGTTCGCAACTTAATGCATGCCTGGTCTCAGTTTACTAAATGTATAGCCCTATGTACATAAGGGAGGTATGCATTGTAAGATGTGACGTCACCTGCCAAGTGACGTCACACAGGTGTTCAGTCCTGTTGCTAGGACCAGTGTTTGCATTCCAAGCTGCAGGACAAGAACTGATGCCTTGGTGAGCTGATGATGGAGATTCAGCGTCTTGCAGTTGAACTCCAGTCTGACTAGACCTCCCCCCCTCCCCTTCCCACCAGCCAGATTGGGATCCACTTCCAATACAAAGCGAATTCCAGTGTCACTCTCTTTTCTCAGCCTCACGTGCTCCCACCACACCCCCCCTCCCGGCCGGCCGGCAGTGGTTCAGCCCTAATTTGCAGCAGGGACATCAGAGGTGTAGTGACAGCTCCTGCTCCGGGAGGACAAGGGACACTGGATGGTGGATACGCCCCTCACACCAGCGGGTGAGTTCCCCCTTTTCTTTTGTAAAGCCATCAGCAGGGGGAGGGTGAGAGAGGGAGACAGGGATAGAGAGAGGAGGATGCAGGGTGCAGCATGAATCAGCATCAGCCAGGAGGAGGGAGAGATGGAGGGTAACATCTTATTTATAGAACCAAGGTCCCTGTCATAGCTCTCCCACAATATGCACATTATTACATATTGCAACTATATTAGCTTTTATTATCTCTTTCCTTTATATCTCTCCCTTATCTCACTTGTATCTTATTGTAACAACTATACTATCTGCTAGTCTATCTATCTATCTATCTATCTATCTATCTATCTATCTATCTATCTATCTATCTATCTATCTATCTATCTAATATCTATCTATCTATCTATCCTGTGTATATAGAACATTTGCCCTTTTTCTCAATGCAATTGAATGATAAGTTTTTCTTTTTTTTTTTAAATAAATTCTTCATAAACAAATAATGATATACATAGTGTTTGAAGTGTTTTTGCAGCTCCTTGTCTTTTGTCATTAATTATTACACGTGATGTTAGGGTTTCCTCTCAATACCTGTCATCCAGATATTACTATTTACAAAGATCATTTTCATGCTATAATGCCCATTTTCATGTGAAAATGGGCATTATCACATAAAAATTAAGTTTTTCTTATTTACAGACAATGGATCACCGTGGAAAATAGAAATATCTACGTACCATTTCTGTACGTAGATTGCGTAAGCTTACGCAATCTACGTACAGAAGTGGTACGTAGATAGAGTAAATAAGCTACTACGCATACGTTGTAGCTCAATTCTTAAAACAACGTACGTAAGATGAAAACAGAATCCGGAACCATTGTGTTGCTATTGTTATGAATAATATTTATATAGAGATGGATTTAATACCTGTATGGACATTGCCTCCATTTTGTATCTCACTGATTCTGATGTTCCGTAAACACTGACAGATAAGGATAAGGCTTAAAATGGGTTAAAAGGCACACCTGAAGATTAGGCAGCTGTTACATTAGAGCAAAATCTAATAATAGTAATAAAAATAATAATAATAATAATAATATTATAGTACTACAGTCATAACAATAATAAATATAATCACAAAGCATAAAAATATCAAATAATAGGTTGGCAATTTGCATACCCTGACTGCACACAGATACTGACCAGCTTTACTATCACACTGTTATTTAGACTTGGGATAGGAAACATCACCTCTCACCTCTAATACTGTTTACAACAAATGAAATATGACCCCCCTGCAATCACCATGGTTTAGCCCAGGAGTAACTTATTTCAAGCACTTACTTAAGTCTGGATCCAGCTATTTATCCGAAAGAGGGGAGTGTTCTTACAGATCTAAGTCATGCCAAACGTGCGGGGTGTAAATTCATTCATTTTATTTCATTTTGTTTAGCTGTGTAAGCAGGAAGACTTTGCTTGTAACACACAAATACCGTTGGAAGCGCAACAGGAATGAGCACTGGGCATGCTCAGAACATGGAGCGAGCTTAGAAAGATTTGCGCACTGCTGCCCATCCGCCTGTGTCCTCATCCCTCTGCTCTGCGCTTGTGGAACAGGGAGTTCCACAATATTGAAATGAGAAGAGGGGCGTGTTTTTCATTTCATTTTTTTCATTTAAATAGGTGCAGTGTAAGGTGCCTGCGTTTCCATGAAATGCTGACACCGTCTCAGGGGATGGTGTAAGTCAGTGTTTCTCAAACTCGGTCCTCAGGACCCCCTAACAGTCCATATTTTCTAGGTTTCCTTAAAGAATCACAAGTGATATAATGAGCAGCACCTGTGGAGCTTTTAAAATGTGACAGTTAGTAATGAACACACCTGTGCTCCAGCAGTGACACCTGGAAAACATGCACTGTTAGTGGTCCCTGAGGACTGAGGTTGGGGAACACTGCTCTATGGTTTCAGAGAGGTCTGAAAGGGACAGCGACGGAGTCTCGTTTTCTCCCAATCCTTATTACATTTTCACCTGATATCATTTTTTATGATAGTTGTTATCTTTTATTAACACAATGAACTATAACTCAAGCAACTTAATGTATTATTGATTATTGTGAATGTCACAGTTGCCCCGGGGTTTGGTTTCAATACGCAGCTGTGCGTGTCTCACTCACTCTTTTATATGTTGTTTTTAATACTTCGCTGGAATATGTGGCATTATTCTCTCAGATATTTTGAGATCGGATGATTAAAATGTTTTTAAATAAATAATAATAAATAAAGTTTGATTTGTTTTAACATTTTTTTATGATGATTGCAAGAATGCATTCTATAAAACAGCTTCTTTTTTCTCTTTTGGTTTTCAACTACATGAATGGGTGTAAGACAGCTCAGGTGATTTTCTCTTTGGATATGTATACTATTTATAGTACTAAGACTTATATATCATTTATTGGAGTCAATGGTATTCATTTGAGTTTACCATGCTCTCTAAGATTTGCAATTCTTAATTAGGGGTTTAATGAGGGGGCCCCTTCGCAACCAGGAACAAGAGCGCAACATCCAGTAAGGCCCAAATGGCAGAGAACGAGGTGGTGGGGGTCTGGGTAACTGCTGCTATCTTCAATGCACATAGTGACATTGGGGTAGATCCAGAACTACGTTTGCCGTACGTTTATTTTTACGTAGCGTATTTTAGTGTGTGTAAGTTCGCTACACTCCCCTCGGCACACCCCTTGCACGTACGTATTTTGTCAAGATACGCTTTCCAAACCCTACCTTAACTTTTCCCAACGTAACCGCAGTGATCTGCACACGTACGTATGGGCAAGACGAATTTACGCAGCTAAGCACGCCCATACTGTACACTTTAAATACAAACCCCCGCCTACTTAACGTATTTCAGACGTATTTTGGATGCACGTAAAATTGGCACGCCCACACGTAAGTATTTACGTGACACATACGTGAATGGCCCATACGTTCACAATAAAAAAACAAAAACAAAAACAAATAGCCAGGAGAGGGTGCCGTTACACCTAATCACTACTATACACAGAGAAAACTAAAATTTCCTACTCATTCATGAGTGACAAAAATAGATTAGGTTAATAAGTAGCACACACCTCATAAATTCACCGAGCCAGGTAGAGACTAAAATTTCAATATTTATTTCAACATATTAAAACCTATTATATAAGGCGAAATATAAACACTCCTAAGTCTAAACAAGACAATGAATGGTTATCCATGAGCACTCAACAAAGAATAACAGCACATTCTATCAAAGAGATGAGCGGAGGGGCTGCGGCTAAATTGCCCTGCACCTGAGAGGGTTTGTGTACACATATTAGGGTGAGTATAGGGAGGGTTTAGATACTACCCCGGAAGGGGAGAAGTGTGGTCGTGAGACCGCTAGTGTTTCTTATTAGGGTGAATTTTTTTCTCCTTAAGTGCAGGGCAATTTAGCCGCACTTTACGCTCACAATTTATGAGGTGTGTGCTACTTATTAACCTAATCTATTTTTGTCACTCATGAATGAGTAGGCAATTTTAGTTTTCTCTACGTTCACAATTAATGAGCGTATTTTTTATGGTGCGCATGCGCAGTACTTACAAATAGGCGATTTTACGTCTCCACCACGCGTAAATTCGCTCAGAAGCGTTGTTCTGGATCTGGCCCAATGACAGCAGCTCTCTATTCTGCACCTGGTTGTATCATAAGAGCAGGGGCGTTTTAAGATGTGAGGGGGCCCTTGTGCAAGATTTGTACATGCCCCACCCCCCCTTACCCTGAGACAGGACTGATTTGCGGCCCTCAAAAGGGGCGGGACCTATCAGTGCTTTAAGCCCCCGCCCCTTTTCAGCCAGCAAATCGGGAAAGTCCCACCCCAGAGGAAGGGGGGGCTCATTCGGCATCTATTTCTTCCCTCTGGAAGATCTTAGAGGGAAGAAATAGATGGCCCCCCCTTCCCCTGCCAGCCCTGGGTGCAGGATGAATGCCACATGGCCCCCTGTTCTGAGGGGCCCGAGTGCACTGCACCCATTATAGATACGCCTATGCATAAGGGCCATCCTCTGGTTAGAGCTGTAGGTAGAGTGTCTGCTGTCCAGCACTGATCGGGGGGTGGAGGGGAGGGAAGGTTAGTTAAGGCCAATAGTAAGTACTTCAACCCATTGGCTTATGATTCTGTCACTAAAATAACCTTATTTTAATAACACACTTAAAAAAACTCCATTGATTTTGTTGTAAAAACGCTGTCTTTAAAAAGAAAATGGCTAAAAAACAATTGCTTCAGGGCCCTATTGAGATTAGGGGCCCTAACGCTTAATTCGTTTTACAGTAGATCCGCCACTGATTATTATATATAGAGCGCTGCTTTAATGAAAAAAGTATTTCTTTCTATAGCCTATTTTATCAGCCCTATAATATTTGATGGCAGTCCTGCCATAGGAGTAATGTTTTACCTTGGCCCTAGTCCTTTTGTCCAGACTGCCTAATGCACATCATAGTTTTTAGCCTATGTCCCCTCTCGGCCATCTTGCTCTGTATGCCTTACCTGAAATCTATGTAGAGGACAGTTTCAGTGCTGTCTAACATTTGCACAAGGCTTAGATGAGTTTGTACCAGCATTCTAAAAGCCTGCTGTGTATAATCATCTGCAGGTACTGTCATCTATCATCCCTCCCTGTTGAATTTCCGTGCTTTGATGTTGTTTCATGTTTTGTGTTTGAAAGAAAGCTGAGCGTTTGGAAATGAATATATTATTGATTAATTCTGAGAGTTTAAACTTGCTCTATTTTGGAGAACGAAGCGCTATTTCTCAGTTCTGTTTTAAATGTCATTTTTGAATACCTACCACACTCACTTTGTACTGTAGGTATCAATAGCTATTTTTCTTTGACATTTATAATGATTTTCTAAAGTATTTAGGTATGATACAGAGAAGAGTGACAGCAGCATACCTAGTTCATTTATTTCTGTGCCTCATATACATAAAACATTCCTTAATAGCTTTACATATATTGTACAATTTAGAATATATTAACTCCTGACAATGGGCTGCATCCAGACTTTAAGTAAGTGCTTGAAATGAGTTACTCCTGGGCTAAACCATGGTGATTGCAGGGGAGTCCTATTTCATCTGTTGCAAACAGTATTAGAGCTGAGAGGTGATGTTTCCTATCCCAAGTCTAAATAACATTGTGATAGTAACGCTGGTCAGTATCTGTGTGCAGTAAGCAATTCAAAGCTATATCCCTGCATGCAAAGAATACAAGTAACTTGACTCCCCCTGAAATCCACATGGTTTAGCCCAGGAGTATCTCATTTCAAGCACTTACTTAAGTCTGGATCCAGTCCAATGTGAATAAACTTTACATGCAGATTTGTTACATTCACATGATAACATGGTATATGTGTTCTGTACAGTGTATGGTTCTTATTTCTTATTTAGGGGCAATGACTTAATCTTGACTCGTATATTGACTTCTAACCTGTTTTTATATTGATGTGTGCACTGTGCTGCACTGCGGTCTCACTACATCCAATGGACTGACTACTCTATATTTATGGTAAGACCAGTCAATTAAGGAGGAAGTTTATGTGCCCTGTTGCAGATAAGCTGCTTTGTTGCTTTAAGGAGATATTGATTTGAGTTGATGGCACCGGTAGAGGAAGTATTTCTTCCTGTAAGGGCTGTGAGCTTGTGCACAGAGCAAAACAATGAAATCCTACTAATGGACTGTATCCAGTCTTACGGAAAAGCGGGAGTTTAATGATCAATGGGATTTGGAAATCGCCCACATTTTGCTGAGGCGCATTCACAAAGGGCACATGTCCAGGACGGAAAACTGGATCAATTTTGACAGTGAAGCAGGATGAGATGGAGTTGCCAGCAAGTAAAGGCCCTTTTAGAAATACAGACAGCTGAAAGCTCATTCTTGGCTGTCTCTATTTCGAAAAGGCAGCCTTTTGCAAATTTTTTTTTTAGAATGGGTAAGTATGCCGATCGGCATACTTACCCATTCATTTTTCGGAAGCCGCTGGACCCGTCGCATTGCAAGCCGCCGGACTCATTGCACCCATCGGCGTCTGCTGCAGACCCTACCGGAGAGGTGAGTAACCTCTCCGGGGACTTTTAGGGTTAGGCTTTGGGGAAGAGATTGTTAGAGTTATGGTCATGAAAGAGGAGGGTTAGAGTCATAGAAGGGGAGGGTTAGGGTTAGGCCGCGGGGAGGGGAGTCTTAGGGTTAGGCTACGGAAAGGTGTCTTAGGGTTAGTCAATGGGGAGAGGAGGGTTAGGGTCAGGCTGTGAGGAAGAGAGGATTAGGGTAATGGAAGGTAAGTTAGGGTAAGGATTAGGGTAAGGATTGGGAATAGACTGATATTCGCCTTTTGGCGCAACGTCTTTGGTCCGGCATCTTCGAGGCAAAAGCAATTGATTTCCTAGCCAGTTCCTCTTAGACAAAGGGATGCTCTCAGTGGTGACCCACACCAAGGCGGGAGAGGGCGGGAAATGGAGAGGAGGAGTATTGAGATCGCCCAGTGAGAGTGTGCTAAGCGGCTTCTGCGGACGTTTTAAAGTTGGATCGACAGATTGTATCTCCACCAAAAATGGCTTCCACCACTCAGTGTAGTAATTAAGTATAATTAGTGTAATTATGAATGTTGTCATTTTCTTTCCAGGTTCTGCTTGGATAGCTTTCTCTTGATGCCATAACAGAGCCGGGAAAGTCGCGGAGATGATATGACGACCGGTTCTTGCGATCTGGGTACGGATGACCAGTGTGTGACTCTACATTGCCGTATCACTGCACATCATGCCATCCTTGCCTAATGAGTCTGGTATGACATTTGTGTATTCGCATACATTCCATTACCGTCCTATGTCACAGTAACTCTATGTCACCTCGTTTTCTACGTGCAAACAAATCATTGATCTTATATCTTTCTCCTCGTCTCGAAGATCCCCATACGTCATCCAGCCCATCGCTAAGTCCAGCGTTTCCTTCTCTGTCCAATGGTTCTGGCAGCAAAAATGTCAGAAAAAATGGTCCAATCACGGCGAATGTTTCTACAACGAAGTACGAGATTGGTAGGTGATGTTTTTGGAAAATACCAGGGCATATTCTATGATTGGCATAACTGTGCATTTTGGGACCTTTGCTTGATGGTTTCAAAGGGGAACCTGTTAAGATTTATTCTATGAACCTTTCCGATCAACAGCAATTGAATATGTTTCATGATGTTTGTTTTATAAAGTTAAAATAACTTTCTCTCTGTTCTGTTGAACCACTATATGGTCATTGGGCCCGATCCAAAGATGAGCATATGCCAGCCGGCGTGATTTTTCTACTGCTCATGCTCAGAACCAAAGAGAGCGGAGTCACGGCTCATTCAGATCAGAGCGCAACTCGAGCTGCGGAGGTGTCAGGCTGTGGGGAGAGGAGTCTTAAGCTTAGGCTGTTGGGAAGGGAGTTTTAGGGTCAGGCTTTGGGTAGGAAAGTCTTAGGGTTATGCTACGGGGAGGGGAGTCTTAGGGTCAGGCTGTGGTGAGGGGACTCTTAGGCTGCAGGGAGGAGAGGGTTAGGATTAGGGTAATGGAAGGGGGGGGCTTATGGTTAGGTTAGTGGAAGGGGAGGGTTAGGGAGAGGGTAAATAAATACTTACCATTTGGCTCGTAGTCTTTGTTCCCTGGAAGATTGATTGCTTCTCCTCCTCCAGGCACAAGCAATGGGTATGCGAACGTCTTCTGAATGGAGTGGCTCCACATACCCTCCAACATGACCCATAACATTAGGCACAAAATACTCTGCTCCACAGTTTCCAACTGTCAGTTACTATGGTAACCATCTTTGTTGAAGAGACAAATAGTTTTTTAAATATCAGTTAAGTCATTTCACCAGGTGAGTGACAGTTGGAAGCTCAGGTGCGGAGTATATTGTACCTAATGGAATGGGTCATGTTGGATGGTTTGCAATAGATTGCATCATTGTGTGAGCTTTTGGATTGCCCGCAGCCCGTCCTGATTTTACAAATGCATTTACGGCACATACTCTGCATTCACGTTTGCGCTTATAGCTGAATTGGGTCGTTATTCACAATGCACCATGTGTAAAATATAAGAAATATGACCAAATCTGACAAATGATTGAAAAACGACTTATTTAAGATGCATTGCTTTTTTTATTTATATAAATTTGCCTTTTAATGTTTTTTTTTTTTGGTGGGGTGCACTATGATAAAATAAGGAGCAAGGAGACAATGTGTGAGTCAGGAGGGTGGGGGGACTTGCGCTGTTTCCTCTTTTATTTGGCGCATACACAGACAACTGTTGGATGCTGGCAGTTTAGACAGTGCTTAGCACTTAGCCTATGAGGGACTAGGGATGGAGCTAGCCTGTCAACCTATCAGAAATTCAGTAAAATTGTATTTGAGGATCACCCATGGAGCAGATTAAACCCAGCTAAGCCAATCCTTGTCCATTGGTGGGGAGTGGGTTGCCGCTGAGAACGGGAAGGGGCCTTTCTCTCTCAGCCAGTTCTAAACCTTAACCCTAACCCTCCCTTCCCCCAACATATCCTTAAGACTTCCTTCCCCGAAGCCTAACCCAAAGACTCCTCTCCCCGCAGCCTAGCCCTAATTCTGCCTTTCCAATAGCCTAACCCTAAGACTCCCTCTCTGTGACCCTAACCCTCCCTTCCCTGCAGCCTTACCCTAAGACTCCCCTTTCATTACCATAACCCTGCCTTTTTCAGAGCCTGCCCCTAAAAGTCTCCCAAGAGGTTACTCACCTCTCCTGTGGGGGGCAGCGGGTTAAATGGGTGGCGGCTTCCAAAAATGAATGGGTAAGTATGGCGATTGTCATACTTACTCATTCTTAAAAAAAATGGAAAATGCCACTTTGAAAAGGCAGGATTGGTGGCGGGGACTCTCACCGCCGTTGGTGCATGTCTAATAGTCAGCCAATAGTCTAAACTGCTTTAAAATATAATATGTAATGACATTTAATTGATGCTGTTGTAACATCTTGTACCTGCCTCTGCTTATTCTTGAAGTTCGTCTCGTAGTTGAAGAGATGCAGTATGTGAAGAGTCTGGACAAGGATGAGACTGCCAATCTTATCTGGAGTGATTGTGCTGTACAGCACGAGAAGATTGCCGAGCTCAGGAACTATCAGGTTAGGTATGCCTAGGAGATTATCTAGCCCATAAATAAATGACAAGGGTATTGGATGTTACCATAAATGAGAATGGAATTCTGACATGGCTTCTGGAATCTTTACAACCTCCGGCTTGTCTGCTATGCCTCTTGCAGTAATAAAGTTCTATCTTCTTTGTGCACATAAAAAAAACCTTCTTGGGTTGCATACAACTTGCAAAATTAGGAGCATTCATGTCACAAATTTGGAGCCCTTATATAACTCAGTCTGTCATGGTGACCATCAGAACGAAATAATTCACAGTGATGAGACACAGTAGGAATATTCCTCTAGACATTTTTAAGGTGTATTTATATTTAAGCAACATTAAACTGATGTATATGTTGACATCATATTATATCATCATTTAATAATACATAAAATTAGAGAGAATTTACTTTCCTTTTACAAATGTCATAAATTTGCTTCAATAGGGCCGTTCTTGGGATATCGATTGCTTATGCCTCGGTGAGGCATAAGCAATCGTTCCCCATAGCACCGAACTCAGTGCCCCGATAGGTAAGCCTAAAAACTGACCACAACCCTTCCCCTAATTCTGACCCTAACTCTCCCCTTCCATTACCCTAAATCTAACCCTTCCTTCCCCGCAGCCTGACCCAAACCCTTCCTTCCCGCAGCCTGACCCTAACCCTTCCTTCCCCGCAGCCTGACTCTAACCCTTCCTTCCCCGCAGCCTGACCCTAATACTCCCTTTTCTATAGCCTAACTTTAAAACTCTCCTCCCCGCAGCCTGACCTTAACCCTCGCCTTCTACGGCCCTAACCTTAACACTCCATTCCTAAGAGCCTAACTCTATCCCGCCCCTAACACTTAAAGTCCCCGGGGAGGTCACCCACCACTCCGGAGCTGTTAGCAGTGGGTCTGCGGCGAGGGCAGCGGAAATGAATGAGTGAGTATGCCAATTGGCTCACTCACCCATTCATAAAAAATTTTTTTTAAATGGCTGCCGTTCAAAATAGAGACAGTTGAAAAGGAACTTTCAGCTGTCTCTATTGTTAAAGGCAGCCCATCAGAGAGGGAACTGCAACCGAATTTGCTTAGAGCGATGAAATCTATAACATGTTGGCTCTGATCTTGATCTGTGTGTGGAGGAGGGGAACTGCTTACCACCGCCAACCCCCCGCCCACTCCCGATTTCATTTGCCTGCCTATTAGGCATGTAGAATTGAATTTCCACCTTCACGCACAGATCTCCTAGTGCACGGATGTTAATAAAGGATTAGGGCCAAGGAGCCTGATCCAGACCTACGCTGCCCGGCGGTAATACATCGGGCGTAAGTGTAAGATCGGCTGAAAAGCCGATCTGCGCATGTGCTGGCCAGATGTTGGCCAGCGTTACTACGGAAGCGCCCGATCTAGGGGGGCTTCCCTTGCCATTACTATGCAAATGTTAGTGTAGGTAGGAGGGGGGAGGTAGTTTAATGAGAGAGGGAGGGGTTTTAGTTAATACGCTCCTGTCCGAGCGTATTTTCACTTGCTTAGGCCGGCTGAAGTTAGGGTAGCCTTCAGCCGGCGTAAGCGAGGGAAA
>WWET01000065.1:808063-820547 GCA_011038615.1 Limnodynastes dumerilii | reverse complement strand
GGCAGCTGCGATAGTGTGCTTAAGAGGAGGATGTCAATCACTGACATCCATCCTCTGTCACTGTAGCCGGGGTGCAAGGGGAGAGCAAGGAGGCGGAGCCTTCACATAGTGCGCCTGCCCCCTGCCTGTACAGAGCTGGCTGTGCTATGCACAGCCCCTGCTCTGTTTACAAGACGCCACGTGACCTAAGGTCACGTGAGCGTCAGAATTCCTGAGAGTGCGCGCCGTGGAGGACAGAGCCAGAGGAGAGGCAGCAAAGGTAAGTTTACTATACAGTTTTTAAACAATGTGGTTGAAGAATTGGTATTTCAACATAGAGGGGGCACAAAGGCTGGGTGGACACAAATAAAAAGGGGGCAATAAGGTTTGCTGAAAACACATAAAGGTGACAATCAGATTGGCTGGATACAAAGAAGGGGCAATAATACTGGTTGGACACAGAAGGAAGGGGCAGAAGGCTGGTTAAATACAGAGAAGGAGGGGGTATAAAGTTGACTGGACACAGAAGGAGGGGCAATAAGACTGGTTGCACACAGGAGGAGGGGCAATAAGGCTGACTGGGCAGTAATAAAGATGGGGTAATAAGACTGGTTGGACATAGAAGGAGAGGCAATAAGGCTGACTAGACGGAAGTAAATAGAGGGCAATTTTGCTGTATGTTAATGTGAAGCAGGGGCCCCTCACGATTTAGTTGCCATGGGGCCCCCACAGACCTTAATCCGGCTCTGAGTTAGAGTGTAGTTACGGCTAGCGTATTGTCAGCACGCCACTTCGTATGTAGTTACTACATTGTTACGGCCGCTCAGAGTTACGTGACGTAACATCTGCCGTACAAACAGCCGAAATGACGCTAGCAGCTAGCGTAACTTAGGTCTGGTTCTGGCCCTAAATGACAACGTCCATTTGCTGCCACCCAGTGGACATTTGTGATCCTGCAAACCCCTTATTATAGTAAAAAATTTGAGGGTAAAGTAATACATTCCGAAACTAGGATTCAAAACAAACAAAACAAAAGGTAATTAATCAATTAAAGATTGCGTTGCATTTTAAGGTACTCAATGAACATAGAATTCACCTGATGGTATTTTAGGGGAATAAAAATTAAAACATTGCAAATTTATGCTGTTGAAATGTCACTGTAAAATTATAGTTGGCCACTAGGTGGCAGTCAGGTTGCATAAACAAACTACAATCAGCTCATTAAAATCAC
The DNA here is from genome assembly GCA_011038615.1 of Limnodynastes dumerilii. Taxonomy (NCBI): domain Eukaryota; kingdom Metazoa; phylum Chordata; class Amphibia; order Anura; family Limnodynastidae; genus Limnodynastes; species Limnodynastes dumerilii. The sequence continues at coordinate 819,337 of WWET01000065.1, read as the reverse complement.
TATAGTTTTTAATGATCTGATTATTTGCATTTAAAGCTTTAGTAAAATGGTGATTGTGAGAGTTTTTTAAAAATTATATTTAACAATGCATCTACTTAACAGAAATTACTAGTGTGCTGCTGTTGTTTCCATTGTGTATATAAACATAGGGTAACCAGACAATGGTGATATTATGAATGGCATTTTTTTTTATAAATGCTAAGTTGTAGTGTATTAAGATTTGTTATAATGTTTCCATGACAGGCCAGTGGCAATACCCTGAGACTTTTATATGTAGTATAGTCAGAGGAGGAGAGAACAGATGCTTTCAATGTCTTGGCTGGTTTGTGACTTTGGCATGGAGTTACACAACGGAACGCAGCAGGATAGATGCTGCAATCCGATGCATAATGGCCTTCGAGGGTGGGGCGCTGTGTGTACCTAGTCGTGCGTGTCTGGTGTATGCACGGTGGGCTGAGAGATTATGGAGATTGTACAGTAAGTCCTTATGTACGATTCTCCATTAAGCAGACACAACATTGTATGTGGGGCAGGTGGGTATATTTTAAGGTGGGGTTTGAGCTTGGAAGGATCATTGTGTATGAGGGGACTGTGGGTCGTATTCAGAGATCCGTTCTAGAGGGAAGTTCCGTGCGTATTTTTAGGATCGGATCAGCATGTGTAGTAACTTTATGTACGTCGTTTATGTTGACTATACGCACAGAAGTGTTTAACGGACGTACACGTGAATCGCACTTGGGGACATATGCACGGAAATCAGACGTACGGTTAAATTTACATAAAAGTGGGCGGGGTGAGGCATTTAAATGAACGCATGGCGGCGCGGTTATCAAGATTTGCACGGGCGGAGCACATAGACGCACGTAAGTACACACGGAAAGATCAGAGTGATCTATGGACCCGTAAGTCCCCGACAGCACGTCCAGGAGAGGGGAGAGTCGGGGTTGTTGGTGGGTGTTTCCCTGCTCCGTCCGTGTGTATAATTGCGTACCTTTAAAAAAACGGATCTCTGAATACAGCCCTGTATTACTATATCATAAGTCCATTCCAGACAGATGACCTAAATAGTAAGTAGTAAATAGTAAATAGTAAGTAGTAAATAGTAAGTAGTAAGTAGTAAATAGTAAGTAGTAAGTAGTAAATAGTAAGTAGTAAATAGTAAGTAGTAAATAGTAAGTAGTAAATAGTAAGTAGTAAATAGTAAGTAGTAAATAGTAAGTAGTAAATAGTAAGTAGTAAATAGTAAGTAGTAAATAGTAAGTAGTAAATAGTAAGTAGTAAATAGTAAGTAGTAAATAGTAAGTAGTAAATAGTAAGTAGTAAATAGTAAGTAGTAAATAGTAAGTAGTAAATAGTAAGTAGTAAATAGTAAGTAGTAAATAGTAAGTAGTAAATAGTAAGTAGTAAATAGTAAGTAGTAAATAGTAAGTAGTAAATAGTAAGTAGTAAATAGTAAGTAGTAAATAGTAAGTAGTAAATAGTAAGTAGTAAATAGTAAGTAGTAAATAGTAAGTAGTAAATAGTAAGTAGTAAATAGTAAGTAGTAAATAGTAAGTAGTAAATAGTAAGTAGTAAATAGTAAGTAGTAAATAGTAAGTAGTAAATAGTAAGTAGTAAATAGTAAGTAGTAAATAGTAAGTAGTAAATAGTAAGTAGTAAATAGTAAGTAGTAAATAGTAAGTAGTAAATAGTAAGTAGTAAATAGTAAGTAGTAAATAGTAAGTAGTAAATAGTAAGTAGTAAATAGTAAGTAGTAAATAGTAAGTAGTAAATAGTAAGTAGTAAATAGTAAGTAGTAAATAGTAAGTAGTAAATAGTAAGTAGTAAATAGTAAGTAGTAAATAGTAAGTAGTAAATAGTAAGTAGTAAATAGTAAGTAGTAAATAGTAAGTAGTAAATAGTAAGTAGTAAATAGTAAGTAGTAAATAGTAAGTAGTAAATAGTAAGTAGTAAATAGTAAGTAGTAAATAGTAAGTAGTAAATAGTAAGTAGTAAATAGTAAGTAGTAAATAGTAAGTAGTAAATAGTAAGTAGTAAATAGTAAGTAGTAAATAGTAAGTAGTAAATAGTAAGTAGTAAATAGTAAGTAGTAAATAGTAAGTAGTAAATAGTAAGTAGTAAATAGTAAGTAGTAAATAGTAAGTAGTAAATAGTAAGTAGTAAATAGTAAGTAGTAAATAGTAAGTAGTAAATAGTAAGTAGTAAATAGTAAGTAGTAAATAGTAAGTAGTAAATAGTAAGTAGTAAATAGTAAGTAGTAAATAGTAAGTAGTAAATAGTAAGTAGTAAATAGTAAGTAGTAAATAGTAAGTAGTAAATAGTAAGTAGTAAATAGTAAGTAGTAAATAGTAAGTAGTAAATAGTAAGTAGTAAATAGTAAGTAGTAAATAGTAAGTAGTAAATAGTAAGTAGTAAGTAGTAAATAAGTAAATAGTAAATAGAAGTAGTAAGTAGTAAATAGTAAGTAGTAAGTAGTAAATAGTAAATAGTAAGTAGTAAGTAGTAAATAGTAAGTAGTAAATAGTAAGTAGTAAATAGTAAGTACTAAGTAGTAAATAGTAAGTAGTAAATAGTAAATAGTAAGTAGTAAATAGTAAGTAGTAAATAGTAAGTAGTAAATAGTAGGTAGTAAAAAGTAAAAAGTAAATAGTAAGTAGTAAATATTAAGTAGTAAATAGTAAGTAGTAAATAGTAAGTAGTAAGTAGTAAATAGAAAGTAGTAAATAGTAAGTGCCAGAGCTGGATGTAGGGGTCAGACTGCATGTGAAGAAGAATTTATAGGGGATGTATCCTAACACCAACTTACAACCCCAGAATCATTAGCTGTATATCAATTGGCCCAGAAAGAGAGGCATTCTCTGTGCTTCTTAAGAAGGAAACTACGCACAGATACTTAAGGTACCTAAAAACAGGGGGTGGGTTAGGGGCTTAGCTGAGAATACAGTCCATTATCATTAGTCTGCATGATCCCTGTGTTCTATACTTGTTAGGTGGCGACCATGCTGTTACTTCTCTTGCAGAGTCACATGTGCATGCACCTGACCAACTACTCCGTCAACAAACACAATGAAAACTTTGGGAGAGACGAGAAGGAAGGCCGCGGCAGCAAGCGCTCCATCCACTGGCTCATGAAATTCCTCTATGCCAGTGGCTATGACGTGGCCAAAGTGTGGAATGACATTTCTGTAAGTTCCCATCTGTTCTGTGTTATGCAGAGTGCAGAGTGCTGCGCTATTATCCTTTCCAATCCAGAGCCATTATCCTCTATTCTTATCTCAGTGTCACACTGTGTCCCAACAGCATTGTCCCCCGCCATATCTCAGTGTCACTCTGCCTGTGTCCCAGCAGCATTGCCCCCCTCCATATCTCAGTGTCACACTGTCTGTGTCCCACCAACATTGTCCCCCTCCATATCTCAGTGTCACACTGTCTGTGTCCCAGCAGCATTGTCCCCCTCCATATCTCAGTGTCACATTGTCTCTCTCCCAGCAGCATTGTCCACCTCCATATCTCAGTGTCACATTGTCTCTGTCCCAGCAGCACTGTCCCCCTCCATATCTCAGTGTCACATTGTCTTTGTCCCAGCAGCATTGTCCCCCTCTATATCTCAGTGTCACATTGTCTCTGTCCCAGCAGCATTGTCCCCCTCCATATCTCAGTGTCACTCTCTCTGTGTCCCAGCAGCATTGTCCCCTCCATATCTCAGTGTCACACTTTCTGTGTCCCAGCAACATTGTCCCCCTCCATATCTCAGTGTCACTCTGTCTGTGTCCCAGCAGCATTGTCCCCCCTCCATATCTCAATGTCATTCCCCCTCTATTCCCAATTATCGTTATTATCTATGTTGCACGTGTCCCCAGACACCATACACAAGAACCAAGTTTTAGTGATTCCTATAGACTGGATCAAGAGTTTGAAAATAAGAGGAAATCAGGGGGAAAGTTACACCTGGGAAAAACCATGTTGAATTGCAGGGAGGCAAAGTTGGGGCAAACAGTATTAGAGTTGATGGTTCACTGGGTTGAGTCAGGGAGATCTTCCTTATTTTTAGATGAAAAGTTTGATGATTTTTTGTTACAAATGTATTTGTTAAATAGATGTGCTACCAATATCCAGATAAGTGGGGTTATGTGTGCTGAAATATTGGATCTGATTCAGACTTAAGAAGGAGCTTGAAATTAAGGACCTGATTCACACTTAAGAAAGTTCTAAAAATAAGAACCTAAAGTTACTCCTGAGCAAAACCATGTTGTTTTCAGGGGGAGTCAATTTAATTGTATTCTTTGTATGCAGGAATACATCTTTGAATTGCTTACTGCACACAGATACTGACCAGCTTTACTATTACACTGCTATTTAGACTTGGGCTGGGAAATATCACCTCTCAACATTAGTACTGTTTGCAACAGATGAAATATGATACCCCTGCAATCAACATGGTTTAGTCCAGGAGTGACTTTAAGTTCTTATTTTAAGAAACTTCTTAAGTGTGAATCAGGTCCTCTGTGTGCAAATAATAAAAATAAATTTAACCCAAAAAATAGTTTTTCCCAGGTGTAAATTTACCTGTGTTCCTTCTATTTGGACTGTCTGGATCCTCTTCTTTATTATTATGTGTGGTTCATGGTCGTGTGATGCTTTTTCGTTTCTTCCTCCAGGACTTAGTGGTAAAGACTCTGCTGGTCGCCGAGCCTCATCTGGTCAATGCATATCGCATGTGCCGCCCCGGCCAATCACCGAGCAGCAATAGCGTCTGCTTCGAAGTGCTAGGATTCGATATTATATTAGACAAGAAACTGAAACCGTGGCTGCTAGAGGTAGTCCTCCATTCCATTAATCAATAATGTATTCCGTTTCTGGGTTTCTAAGAAGGGGTCTAATGGAATGACATCATCCCATATTTCCACATGACCTTGAAGATCCAGTTAAAGTAGGCCCTGGGCATCCGAGCTCCACCTACACAAGGGGATTAGATAGTGATATGGGCCCAGATTCAGAGCTACGTTCGCTAGCGTATTTACGCTAGCCGGAGATGTAAAAACGCTATTTTGCATGTACTGCTCATACACACGGCAGATGTTACTTGAATATGGGGCTACGCTAGTGTTGCTTAAGGATCCATTCGCATTAGAATCGCAGACCCTCCAACATGACCCGTTCCATTAGGTACAAAATAATCTACACATGAGCTTCCAACAGTCACTTACTATGGTAACCACTGGTGTTTAAGAGAAACAACCGTTAATTCAGTAAAACCAGGTGAGTGACAGTTGGAAGCTCAGGAGTGGAGTTTTCTATATGTAATGGAAGGGGTCATGTTGGAGGGTCTGGAATGAAAGACCTCAGCGCTCATTTTGAAATGAGAATTGCCACGTATATAGCTGCTATGTGGATCGCCCACTAACTTAGTTCTATGAATATATCATTATATAGGGATCGTGTGCAGTTCATCATTGGAGTTTTGCACCTTTGAGATGTGGGTGTATATATATGTTCCTGCAACATACTTTTTTTTTTCCCCCAGTGCAGCAGACCACAAAACTAGGTTGTACAATGACTGACCAGTAACTGCCATGATGAAGAGATGGATTCTAAAGTTAGGTTGCAGTTTTGCGGCAGTGCATGCTAGGAGTTGTAGTTTGGTAACGTGGAAGAAAATGTCTGCATTCAGTTTAGAAGTTTCAGCTGGTGATGCCAACAGTTCTATAACAGCCGTCGTTCAAACATTTATTAGGATATTCCAGGGCCCTTTAAGGACACTTTCCTTCCAGCTTAGGATACAGCCAACCAGGGACACTTAAAACCGGATTCAATTAAAACACATTTATGTAAACACACATTTACTTGGACAGACTCTGATGCAAATAACCATAAAATAGGAGATCATTTGTAGCAGTAAACATAAGTACATGAAGCTTATTGTATAATATTATTCTCTCTATCTGCAGTATCCGGCTCTAAGAGACACTATGATAGTGAGCAGGATTCTGCTGGAAAATTAGGGGTACAGATATCATTTAGGGGCACACATCGGTCACTTGGGGGTGTCTGTTGATCTTACTCTGTCAATCTTCTGTGTTTGTAGATTAACCGAGCTCCCAGCTTTGGTATCGATGAAAAAATTGACTACACTGTAAAAAAAGGTGTTTTGCTAAACGCTCTAAAGTTACTCGATATCAGGTAAACGTATTTCCTTCCTTGGTCCATATTTGCCATCTCTGGAGGGGAAATAGGATTTGAAAGTGAGGGCAAAACAGGTGCAAATGTAGAGTAAAACCCTGTTGCGATGTGAAGGGTGAACGAATTCTAAGGGCCCGATGCAATTCGCGTCTGCGTTATTTGCGGTGCAAATCTAATGGCGCAAATTTTTTGGGGGAGATATTTATTCGCGCCCCAAAGGGGTGTGCATAAAAATTGACGAATTTTAGGTGCCGTAAATGACGGGACAAAGCGCACCACAAGCCTTTTCCCCGTCATCGCACCTAATTGAATCGGGTCCTAATATGTGAAACACGTAGAACTCACATGACTCATAGCTTTGGACTGGTTGCAAATTTAATCGCGACTTGCGAGTGGAGCCCCGACTGCGGCGCTCTGCTATAGGATGGCTGCACTACGCTAATTTGCATAAGTGCGAGGGGTGATTTAAATACCTCCCGCCATGTGGACATACCACCTTGTGGTATTTGAACGCTCTACACACCCCACTTATGCACTTTGCTTGTGTAAGTGGGGAAACGTCTGGATCCGGTCTTTGGTCCTTTTTTTTTAATCTGTGAATTAGAGTTGAGCAAGGAATCTTTACCTCTCAACTCTAATTATGTTTTCACAGTTTCAATTTTCCTTCCCTTGCAGATCTGCCGCGGTGAGTGACAATGTGGCCAATCAGAGGCTGGCCTTCATTTTCTATACAGCCATTAAAAAGTTAAAAAGAGATGATAGAATCTGACCGGTGGCTATGGGCCTGATCCAGAGCTACGAAATTGGCCGAATTCGAGCGAGCGTACGACCGTTTTTTGCGTATTTTCGTACGAAAATTCGCACTGCACATGCCCAGTATGACAGCTTCCGGTCGGCTGGACGACATGAGCGTATAGCGGTCGTATTGTGAGCGAAATGTTCGCTCGAGGGGCGTGCGTTCAGTACGACGGTCGCCTGGGCGCTCGTTTTACTACACGGAGGCGGGGATAGCCATTTAAATTGTACAGTATGGGCGTGCTAAGCCCCTACGCTTTGCGTAATATGTGCGAAAATTCGGACGGCCGACGGGAGTACCTAGTGTAGGGTATAGCCGCCGTAAGCAGGTACTTTACAATGGGAGTGTTAGGGGCGTGTATGTTTATTCGCACGGGCGAACGTACGCATTCGCCCGTCGGACGGCAATTTCGTAGCTCTGGATCAGGCCCTATGAGAAGCACCATCGTTTTCTTAAAGCATTTTTTTTTTCCTATTATTTATTGTTTTGTTTTTTTTTGTTCTTGGAACTGACTATAGTCATTGTAAGTTTTTTTTTTGTAAAATAATCAACATAAAGGACTGTATTCACAGATCCGATTTTGCTACTTTTTACATGTGTATTTTAAGGTACGGTTCAACTGAGAATGCGTAGTAACTTATTTTACGCAAGTTGCGTAGGATTTAGACACAAATTCCAAATCATACTTAGTGACATACATACGTGCGGAATTATGATAATGTGGGCGGGGGGAGGCATTTAAATGGCCTTTTTAGGGGGCGGTTACTAATGTACGCACATACATAATGAAAATACGCACATAACTACACACGTAGGGCCTGATCCAGACCTACGCCGATGCGCTGTGCTTAGTAAAGCACAGTGTATCAGCGTGCACTCTCCCTGACACTCCCCCTGTGCGAGCGTATTTTCCCTTGCTTATGCCGGCTGATGGCTACCCTAACTTCAGCCGGCCTAAGCAAGGGAAAATACGCTCGCACAGGAGAGTTTGGCCGCAAACCCCTCCCTCATTAAACTACCTCCCCCCGCCCACCTACACTAACCTGAACGTAGTAACTCCAGCATTACTACGGCGCTGCTATAGACGCCCGATCCACGCTTGGGCGTTCCCGTAGCTACGCCGGGCAACATCTGCCCGGCACATGCGCAGATCGGCTTTTAAGCCAATCTTACGCTGCTGGCTGGCGTCTTAACGCCAGCCAGCATAGGTCTGGATCAGGCCCGTAGTGTTAAGGTTGCCCTACGGACACGTAAGCCAATGAAATTCCATCTGTGCTAGGCTAGTGTCATGGATGTTGCCTTTCAATGCATTTGCATATATTTGCGTACTTTAGACACATGGATCTGTGAATACAGTTCACAATTATCATCACCATCAATATTGCCGCTACCAAACAGCGGTGCTTAAAATAACACTAAATATTTTATTTTGGAAATAAGTCACTTTGTTGGTGTACTTTGGTTCCCTTCCGAGCTGTGTTCTTTGCTACAATAATCCTGTTACAGAATCAGTCTTGATAATTGGCTCGTCGGTTCATTAGCCTTCGTTGTATTGTATTATTTAGTATTCAGTTTTGCTGCACAAACCAAAAGCATCATCTGTTTGTTGATTTGCAGGTAATTTATAAACCTGTAATGGAAACTTGCTAATTATTTTATCCTTGAAAGTAAACACACTTGAGACTTTCTCTCTGCAGGCACTTTTTAGCATTAAGTTAAATGAGTCAATATTTGAATATTTCATTACAGAGATACAGTTTGTCATTTATTTTATGCCATAGAGCTAGTGACAAGAGAAAACATTTGGCCAAACAGAAAGCTGAGGCTCGAAGAAGGCTCTATGGCCAGGGGACTATTAAAAAGCAGACGCCATTGTCGACAGAAACGGAGAAACAGCGTCAAGCGCTGGAGAAGAGGCGAGAAGAATTGGTAAGCAGTCATGGACTAATAACAGACAGACATAGCTAGCGCTCCATTATAAACCTTTAGTGGAGTGTTCCTGTTCATACAAATTTTCCATACCCCATGAAATATGTCTCTAGTGTCTGGTTTTTCAATGTTTACATTTATGAACTTTAAACATTGACCCTCTAAAAAAAAAAACACTTCCACAAAACAGCATGGTGGCTCAGTGAGTAGCACTTGTGTCCACAACGCTGAGGTCATGAGTTCGATTCCTGGACTAGGCCTTATCTGTGCGGAGTTTGTATGTTCTCCCTGTGTCTGTGTGGGTTTCCTCTGGGTGCTCTGGTTTCTTCCCACACTCCAAAAACATGCTGGTAGGTTAACTGGCTGCTGAATAAATTAACCCTAATGTGTATGTATGTCTCTATTAGGGAACTTAGAATGTAGCTCCAGTGGGGGAGGGACTGATGTGAAATATTCTCTGTAAAGTGCTATGTAATCTGAGAGCATCATATAAAAACCTGTTCACACTTTAAATAACAAAATAATTAAATTACACTAAATGAGGGGCCCCCTGATGGTCTCCTGTTTGTAAATTCAGCACTAATATTATCTGTGCAAAACTTATAACCGCTATTTTTGGACTTTATAAATGATGGCAGTCAGCACTCATACATGGAGTGCGAGCGCTGTTTTATGCTGTCAGTCGCTGACAGCTTGCTCCGGGCCCTGTAGCAGCTGAACCCCTTGCACTGCCTGTCCGTTATGCCCCTGATTGCGATGTATGAGCACAAAGGAACCTTTAACTCTTGATAAATCATTGAAATCTTATTTCCTCTTTTCTAGAAAGAGCGTCTCGCTCAGATCCACCAGCAAATTACCAAAGAAGAGTATGAAAACAAACACATGGGGAACTACAGGTATTTCTGTATTCCAATACCTGCTATTTATACTATTAGCTATTCAAAATAATAATGGACCAGATCCGGATTTAGGAGTGCGAGGGGAGAACACTCTCCTTTCACATATGGATTTCCGTCAGCAGGGCCCCTAACACTTACAGAGTGGCCACACTTAAAATGGGGCCAGTGAGTAAATGAGGGTTTACTTGTGTCTCACAGCGCTGAGGTCATGAGTTCAATTCCCGGACAAGGCCTTTTCTGTGTGGAGTTTGTATGTTCTCCCGGTGTCTGCGTGGGTTTCCTCCGGGCGCTCTGGTTTCCTCCCACATGCCAAGAAACATGCTGGTAGGTTAATTGGCTGCTAATAAAACTAACCCTTTTGTAGAGCGTTTGGCTACAGGTGGGGGTGAATGGGTGACAAATGCTCTCTGTATCAGAGGCGGAAGTAGCGAGTTGTAGGCCCAGGTGCAAAAAATATGCTTTGTCCCGGATGATATCCCAGGTAACCCAGTGGGGAGCTTCGGTGGTGCGGCAATGGGCCCCGATGTCGTTGTACCTGTTGCACCAATGGTAGATCCTGCTCTATAATAACTGGAGGGGGAAGTTTGGGGAAGTGTTTCACAGGAAGGGTGGTTGTGGAAAGTCCAGGCTAGATGGGCCAAGTGGTTCTTATCTCTCATCAAATTCTATGGCTCTTACTGTACGATTTAAATATCTTGCCCCTCCCACCATGTGGACATGTTTCAAGCAAGCCGCCTCATCCTGCCCCTCCCTGGGAATGGCTTCCAGCATGGAAGTCTGGATAACGAGGATCTAGATCCATGCTGGAAGTCCACGGCTTGTGGAAAAGGGCCCCAACTACTATGTCTGGATCCAGTGCAATAATAATAATAACCAGACACAATTGATATTTTTCCTGTATGACATTATTAGGATTTACTTGCTATGTTCTTCTGAATGTTGGAGAATTCTTCTGAGTTTCAGCGGGTTTGTTCCTAGATACAGGGATGAAGAAGGGGAGACAAGGAAATGTCCAGTGTAACTAGCGGCTTTTTATGTCTGTGCCCAGGGCCAGCGCAATGTGCTCCACGAGGGGACAGGGTGCAGGCCGCCAGCGGCCTGGAGAGGCAGCTCAGCAATATTAGTGAATAGATGAGAAGTGTGGGCGGTCCTTCCTCTCTTCTATGTGAATACCTGTCACTAGAGTCACTCTAAAGTGTAGATCTTATACACTAGAGTTACTCTAGATTAAAGATCTCAGACACTGGAGTCACTCTAGATTGTAGATCTCAGACACTGGAGTGACTCTAGATTGTGGATCTCAGACACTGGAGTCACTCTAGATTGTAGATCTCAGACACTGGAGTCACTCTAGATTGTAGATCTCAGACACTGGAGTCACTCTAGATTGTAGATCTCAGACACTGGAGTCACTCTAGATTGTAGATCTCAGACACTGGAGTCACTCTAGATTGTAGATCTCAGACACTG
>WWET01000065.1:789397-802453 GCA_011038615.1 Limnodynastes dumerilii | reverse complement strand
GTCTAGGGGAGTGTATAGAAGGTATGCACGCGTAAATACGCTACGCGAGGAAACGGATTGCAAGCGGAGTTCTGGATCTACCCCATTGTAATGTACTTTTCAAAGACTATTAATTGTATTTTGAAAATGTCCTTGCCCTTATTTCTTTTTGTGATCTGTAGTTTTAAACTCAGTAACAGGGGATCCTTTATATTTTGCAATCAGCACTGGCTGTAGAATCAAGCTAAATTTTTCTTCAGGATCTTCCTGGATATCTTGATCACCTTGTATGAGAACCGGGCAGAAACACCAAATTTGAAATTCAGAGAATTCAGAGATTACCAATTCTATTTTGAAACGACCTTGCATTTATTAACTTTTTTCAAATTTTCTATTTAATTGTATTTTAACTAGTGTATGGTCAGTTTATTTTTATAATGTTAGACGATCACTAGTATTTCTACTGTTGAAGTACATAAAGAAATATCATCAATGGTAAAAATCATGATCAACAATATACACTGTAAAATATTTATACTTTCTAATACTACAACATTGCTTGCGTTGTTGTGAAGTCCAATTACATCAAAGTCTGGGATCCATACTCAACAGTATTTATTAAACAGAAACATGGAAACATAGAAAGTGACGGCAGATAAGAGCCACATGGCCCATCCAGTCTGCCCAGTTGTTTATTTAAAACTATACTGACCCTAGATCCTATTTACCCTCAATTTAATTTGAGATTTAGGATATCCTTATATATATCCCAAGGAATGTCTAAACTGTTCTACTGTGTTACCCTCAACCCCCTCATTTGGGAGATTATTCCACTTATCTATTCATAAAATGCACAAAATGCATTTTTAATTTTGGTTATGGCTCTAGATACTATTAGTAATGTTACTATTGGCTCTCATCTTCTTTCCATGGTGGTATCAATACTTTGAAAGCTTTTTTTTTCCACTTTACTTTATAAAAATTTATTAGGTACTAACTTTAAAAACCTTTGATATATTTACTACATTGTGGACCGAATATAGAGTTTGAATATAAGATAAAATCAGATGGAAATTTATACCAAGTGTAAAACCATATTAATGTGAAGGGGAGGGAAATCTTTTCGGTTGAAAATGGTATTGGAGTTGAGAGGTTTCCTAACCCAAGTCTAAATAACAATGTAAAGGTGAAGCTGGTCAGTATCTGCGTGCAATAAGCAAAAGCAAAGTATTCTCCCGGAACTCAAACAATAGCAGTAATGTTACTCCCCCTGAGATTCAACATGGTTTTGCCCAGATGTAATTTTCCACCTGATATACTCTTATTTTCAAATTCTGGATCCAGTCCTGTGTTTTTATTCCTAATTTCCCAATTCCTATCCCCACCCGATCATTAGAGCTTTATATGTTGCAGTCTCTTTCCATGACCCACCGTTCACAATCCTTCAAAAAGCAGAGCTACAGCAACAGCAGCAGCTGCGGATCTGACTGCAGCTCCGACCTCAAAGAGGAGAAACTAACAAAAGACAAAAAGGTTTCTGAGAACTTGGAAGAAAAGAAGTACCAGTCACTGGAAAGATACAGTAATAACTTTTATTATAGAATTATTTCTGTTGTTTGTGGTTTCATTTAATGGTCTAATTGAGTTTAATATTTTAGCGCAGTGTCCTCCAGATGTTACTCATGCGCCCTCCAGATGTTTACTAACATTAGTACCATCGTACGGAACTTCGTTCCGTTGGATGGAATTTAAGTAGAGATGGGCAGTGCTTCCCCTCTGCACGCCATGGTGGGTGGGGAAAAACATTTAAATTTTACAGTGTGGGAGGGATTTTCCGCTTACGAGCGGATCAGCAGTTGGACCGCTGATCTAACCTAAGGATGCCTCATGCCCCGTAAGTCACACATTTTATGCACGAGAGAGGGATGAGACAGGGGGAGATCACGGAAATACTACTCGTGTGCAATGTATTAGGTCACGTTCATACGTTGCGTACCATAATTGGCTGCAATCCAAAGTACACTGTTTTGTGCACTTTTGGATCAGACGACTTTATAGTATCTAACACAACTACAGCACACGTTGCACTCACATTTGGATCGAACCCACTTTGTTTAAGAAATATGAAGATGAAAGAACATATCCCATTTGATCTCCATAATAAACTGTTCATATTCGCTTTACATTGGCTTAAAGCAGCAGCACTGCAGCCAATCAGGATTCAGAATCTTTTTCATACCTGAAGCTTACTAATCACATGGGTCTTGGATAGAGTGCTCTCTGATTGAAGAGTAAAGTATTTTGTGATACTGGAACAACTTGGTGGCACAAGAGGTAACATTGCTGCCACACATCTCTCACCTTACTTATGACGTTTGTACGATGTCTATGCATTTGTTAATATTTTCTTTGCATGAATTGGATTTTTCCACCATGTCATAGACACAATAACCCCTGTTTTGTTATGTATTCGTACAGGTAGACGACACTGTAAGTCTTCCACTCAGACCAGGCCATTTTCCTTTTCGTCATCACCATCGTTATCAACGCCTAAAAGACGCTCCGTGAGCTGCTCCCGATCCATGGCTGCACTGAGCTCACAGCTACCGCACACCGAGCACCGTCCACCCTCATCTAGAGGGACGGATCAAGTCTCCGGGCTGTCTTCAGGAAACCGGACCAATTCTTTAAATCGCAGCACGTTGTCACACAAAGTGCCACACACTGTGAGTTGCGGCAGTGTGTACACAAAGAGGGTGGGTGATTGACCTGCTTGTTTTTTAAACTGTAAAAAAGAAAAGTGTACCTACTTTAGATTATCCCCCCCCCCGTTGATATTTTGAGGAATCCCTCAGTGATCACTGAGTCTACACAATAATGAGGACGCATTGGAATCTGGGTAGGTTGAAGGGCACTTAGCGCTTATCTGATTCGCGGATAAGAATGAAATTCGGATTCAAATATACGCACCTAAGTGTCAAAGCAACTGCTATTACACTCCCACAGGGGTAGCGTATTTTCTATGCACTCCCCTGGGCCGTATGTACTTTGGCCGTTTTTTACGCTTGACAAACCCCACCTTAACTTTCTAAAGTGTAACTACTGACGTACGTATAGGCCTTGCGTACGTAACTGCCTAAACTCACCCATACTGTACGAATTAAATGCCTCCCCCCGCCTCCGAGGATCTGGCCCACAGTTCCTACAGATTTTAGCAGACATCCGCGTCCATAGGGCTACCTTAACTCTCCATCCCTTTCTTTTTTGCGGCTTTTGCTAAAGTACATGCAAACCCATCCTATACGGCTCTATTTAAATACCTCTCCCGCCCACTTTTCTTAACTTCCTACGTACGGAGTGGTGGCCCGCCCCTTCTAACCGTTTTGGATGCATGACGTCTGGATCGCGCATGTTCAAATGTGCTTAACATCCCAAAAATACACGCACAGCCTACGTACATTTAGCTATGTTCTTAAGTGTGAATCAGGCCCTGTACTATTAGCAAACATCCCCCTTTATATTATCGTTACTGACCTTCCCATTCTACCCCGTCCTGTCCCGCCATCATATCCAGACACATGCTTGATGAATGGCACGTGCAGAATGTTGGCGTCTTCAGACGATGCCGTCATAATAACAACACCTTTGCATGAGTCTGGACTTGATACAATGGGCCGGATCCAGAACTATGTCCATCTTCCATAGACGGACGTAGTTCAATAAACAGTAGCTACTCCGCATGCGTAGTAGCTACTGTACGTAATCTGCGTATCGTTTCGATACATAGATTACATATATGCAGTCTTTTAGACCGCATATACGCATTCTAGGTATCGAAACGATACGCAGATTACGTACAATAGCTACTACGCATGCGCAGTAGCTACTGTTTATTGAACTCCGTCTGTCTATGGAAGACGGACGTAGTTCTGGATCCGGCCCATCGTTCTTATTTCTTTTTATTTATTTTATGCAAGTACACTTTTATGAAGTCTGATCATGTGAAGAAGTAGTCACTTGTCATTATTACAGGTCAGTTCTGAGAGTTTGCAAGAACAAAATAAACAATAAACTAAACAAATGCAAATACATTTTATTATGAAATACTACAAACTGGTTGACTAATAATTTTGCAATACACCTGTCTGTGTTGAATGTGCTTTCTAAAGAGGTCTGTGTAGAGAGGCTTAATTAGACCAATAGCAAGGAGGTTGGGCCCAAGTACCACTGGCTGAGAACTGCTGCTCTAGATGATTTATTCTTCTTTTTAAGGGGAAGGAGCTGGGAAACCTCTGACATTGTTCATCTTTGTTCCAGAGTGAAAGCGATTTAGATCTCTTAACAAAAGACCAAGAAGAGGAACTGACACAACAGACTCTGCTAGTTCTCCGAGACATGAGGATAAGTTTCCCGGGCAAAGTGGATGAACATGAATCATGCTCCATTATAAAAGAAGTATGTTTCTTGTGCTGTGCTGTGGATGAGATATATAAATGGTTATGCATTAAGAATACGACTGATTGGGCAAATGCTTGGCCGTATTCAGACTTCCGTGCTACGATCAGAGCGCAAATATACGCACGGACGGAGCAAGTAACACCCACCAAAACCCCAGTCACTCTCCTTGCTAATCCTTGCCCACGGAGACTTCCACCTCCATAGACCAGCTGTAACTTTCCGTGGCCTTTTCCGAGCGTATTTGTCCTCCGTCCGAGCGTATGTTTATAATCACGCCCACTTCCCTTCATTTAAATGCCTCCCCCCGCCCATTTCTATGTAAATTTCTCCGTGCGTATTTTACCGTGCGTATTTACCGTCTACCACTTAGTCGATGTGAACTGCGTAAATAAAGTTACTACGCATGCGCAGTTGAAACGTACCTAAAAATACGCACGAAACTCGGCGAAAAAAACGGATCTCTACATACGGCCCGCTGCTTTTATGTTATGTGGCTGGATTTCCCAGCTCTGTGCCAAGCGATCCTATGATCCTGTGTGTTAGAGCGATGCTCGCTCCCTCTCCAGTCCTCAGAAATATAAACAAAAGAATTAAAGTCAAGAGGCCCATTTCAATCCAATCACATTCCAGCTGACATTCTCTAGTATGTAATAGGAAAGTGAGAGCTAGAATCTGATTGGGTGCTCTGGGCAACAGCTCCACTTTTCCAAACGCGCAGCTTAGTAAATCTGGATCAGGCATTGGGTTCTCCTTTATACTAACTTAAATAAAATTTTATCAGAATTATCATTAACTCAAAATGATCTTTTCTGTTACAACTATGCAACATTTAGGAACCAAGCTGATGTGACTTGTGAATTCATAAGAACAGAGATATGAATGTATTAATTGATATTTAATATGGAAAGAAATAAAAATGGGGTAGATCCAGAACTCTGCTTGCAATCCGTTTCCTAGCGTAGCGTATTTACGCGTGCGAACCTTCTATACACTCCCCCAGACACTCCCCCTGCATGTACCTTCTATACACTCCCCCAGACACTCCCCCTGCATGTACCTTCTATACACTCCCCCTACATGTACGTACTTTGGCTGCTTTACGCTTTCTAAACCCTACCTTAACTTTTGGCAGCGTAACCGCTCACGTCCGCACACGTACGTATAGCCAGCGCATAGTTACGCCGCTAAGCACGCCCATACTGTACGATTTAAATGCAAACCCCCGCCTACATTGCGTAATTTAATCGTACTTATAACGTAAAATTGGCACGCCCCCTTGAACGAATTTACGCTACTGATACGTGAAAGGCCCATACGCTCAGTTACATTACGTAGCTTATCATCTGACGTGTCCATGCTCAGTACATACCAAATCGCGTTTTTACATCTCCACCAGGCAAAAATACGCACGGAAACGTTGTTCTGGATCTGCCCCAATGCCTATAATCCAAGAATTATAACAAAATACAAGATGTTGTAAACAGTTTCTTTTAAAATGAAAGGGAAAATATGCAGAAAGAAGTCACTTACGCAGAGAACATTCTCTGTGATGGAACTGGTAAAAGGCTGGTACATTCCCTCAGGAGTCAAATAGAGGTCCCAAGAAATGAACAAAACTGTAGCCTCATATTAGACTATTTAGAGGCACTTTCACCCCCACCAGCCCCCACCTCCTTTCCCCTTCCTCCAGAAGGCCTTATCAGATTTGTGTATTCTGTGTCTTCCTTATGCTCTACAGAAGGGCCTGATCTTATCACCTTCGAGAGTTCTGGCATTTTTGGACCGGCACTCCCACCTTTAAAACCTTTATCAACATTTTAATGAGACACATACAGTACACACACAAGAATATTTGTTTATGGCTAGAAGTACACACATTTCTCATAGGACAACTACCAGGCCAGCGCAACAAAGGCCACTTCTAGTACCTACAATACTACTTTATATAAAAGATATGTTATCACGACAGTAATGAAAAGAAAAATGATAAACCTTAAGATGAAATTCCAGATTTTATTCTTGTATCTTGAGTTGAGTGTTGGGGCCGTGCTACATGTTCCATTATCTCTCCTATAAGTAGTGTGTTTAGAAGAGATGTTCCGCTATATGCATAACTGTCATTCTGTTGTCTGGAGACTTTGCGACTTTCCTGTAAAATGCAGAACACACAATCCTGCAGTTTTCTTTGCTGCTGTGGAAAATTTAGGACCTTCATAATTAAGTTCAAATGAACCAAATGAGCATCCTTTTAAAACAAATGTTTTTAATTACACTTCTGTCTTGAATGTGGGAATTGAATCTGTGCAGTTATTTTAGGAAATCTTCACAATGGACGTGACATAGGGCCCAGTACAATTATAATACAGCTGACTCTTTTTTTTCATTTTTTTAAACTTAGCTGTAACCCTCTTATGAATATTGCCCATGTTGTGGGCCAGTCTGACATGCCATAAAAAAAGATTTATGTTCTTATTGACGACCTCTGGATGCTCTTCAGGAAAAACCTCACAGTGGGAACCCCAAACGTTTCTGCTACTGAGATCAAATAACTTAGCAGACGGATACAGGGAAACAATTTTCTGAGTTTACGCTCTGGTGGAAATGGACCTTGGAGGTAAACGTTTACTCAGTATTCCCAGCAGCCCTTGCTGGATAAAAAAATCATCAGCAGCACCGTCCAAAAGTGTTCAAAAACTGCTCCAAGACTTGTGCTCCTCTGGGAGTAAATGACGCTGGCTGGATAAGCTTGGGAGTCTACAGACCGTTTTGCGCAGAGTTCCGTGCATATTTTTAGGATCGGAGTAACTGCGCACTTTTTTTACGCTATTTACTTTGAACGTACGCACGGAAGTCCATTAGACGCGCACGTGTGAATCACACTTGGGGACATATGTGCGGAGGGGCGTGGTTGAAATCTGTATGGACAAAGGTACATGAAAGTGGGCGGGGGGAGGCATTTAAATTACCATTTAGGGTTGCGGTTAGTTACATACGCACGTACATAAGTATTATACGCACGTAAATGCACACGTAGAAATAAGAGTACCCTATGGAGGGGCGGAAGTCACCAAGACCTGTCCATGTGAGGGGAGTGTCATGGGTGTTGCCTTGCAACGTCGTTGCGTATAATTGCGGAGCTTTAACTAACGGATCTCTGACGGCCGGTAATTCATAAATGTTTAGAAGTCCGTTGCTGTTGATTTTGCATCGGCAGCGGAGTTCAGATAGCGGATTGCTTTGCGGTTTGCTGGGTAGACTGTTCCCGTTGCCTACCCCGAATACAGAACCCTCCCTTAAATGTTAATCACCGCCCCCTCCCACACAAAAAATGGGGCCAGTGCGTAAATAAGGATTCTATGTAAGGGCTTAAAAAAAACCTTGATATATGATTTTCATACATCCCCCACCATGTGCACAGCGGATCGTAGGAAAACGCCCACATTTCTTAATTGTGAGTACGGTCCAAAATGATTGTGTTATTGCTGTATTGTAACCATTAATTATAGATATATCTTACATCATACAGATAATGGATAATTGGAAATATCATAAATCCAAGGTGGCATCGTATTGGCTGATAAAACTGGATTCGGCAAAGCAGAAGAAGGTAAGACAGGCTAACTGTTATATCAGAGCCAAATTTCCCTTCTCAGATTGTCAAATCCCAATCCACTTCTAATATTTCTATGACTCCATTCCACCGCTTCTAATTGTTCCTACCGTATTTTCTAAATGTCCATACTGCCACTTCTAAATGTCTACTTCGACCACTGGTTTCTATCTGATTTTGGGGATGTGGTTGATGATCTGGCTGTCCCCATTTGGGCAATGATAGAGCCGCCAGCTGAATGGTGACTGTATATTTGCCAAAATGCTTGGCAAAATGAAAATAGTGGTTAGTTGTGGTGGCAGTAGCAGGATAAGGTTAGGGTTAGAGCTTAAGGGGAAGGTTAGTGTTAGGCTGCAGGGGTGGAGGGTTAGTGTTAGGCTGCGAGACATTGAGGGTTAGGATTAGGGATAAAAAAGGGGAAGGTTAGGATTACGGCTGAAGGGAAAGGTTAGGGTTAGGCTGTGGGAAATGAAGGGTTATGTTTAGGGGGTAGTTAAGTTAAGGGTAGGGTTAGAATAAAAAGCTCACCAGTGAAATCTGCGGGAGTCTCAGCACTGCCACTCTCTGAAATGGAGACCGCCGGCAATTGCTGAAAGTTACCAATTAACTGCTGTACGGTGGTCTGTCTGAAAACATTGTACCGACAAACCACAACCCTAATTTTGATCTTCTAAACTGAAAAAGTTTATACACTATAAAATGTTAATAGGCACCAGTCACCTGTATGAAGGGGTTGGATCCATATTTGTGATTTCTCGCACAGGAATAACTTTCCTCTCTTAGGCCCGTATTCAGAGTACCAGACGTATAACATATAAGTCCGGTGTTTAGCGATTTTTACTACTGCGCATGCGTAGTCATTTTTACCATAATCTACGTATCTGTTTCTTACATAGATTGCATAAATGCTGTCTTAAAGAACGCATTTATGCAATCTACGCAAGAAAAAGATACGTAGATTACGGTAAAAAATGATCACGCATGCGCAGTAGTAAAAATCACTAAACACCGGACGCCTATGTTATACGTCCGGTACTATGAATACGGACCATGGATACGATCACATCAAAATTGGAATTCTGAATCTGGCTCTGTGCCCACATTCATTTTGTGGGTTAAATTTACTACAAACTGGTGATATCACTGGCATCCCCTCTAGTTGGGCTCATGACACGGCTACATTCATTGCATCCTTCATAAAATTGAAGAGGAATCCCTTACCTTTACCTGCTACTTTCATTATCTATTAGCTCTCTTTCTCCTCTCTGTCCCTTCTCTCTCTCCTCCTCTCTGTCTCTGCTCTCTCTCCTCCTCTCTGTCTCTGCTCTCTCTCCTCCTCTCTGACCCGCCCTCTCTCCTCCTGTCTCTCCTCACTCTCTCTCTTCTCATATCTGTCCTCACTCTCTTCTTCTCTCTGTCCTTGCTCTCTGCCCCTCTCTCTCCTCCACTCTGTCCCCACTTTCTCTCCTCCTCTCTGTCTCTGCTTTTCCTCCCCTCTGTCCCTGCTCTCTCCTCCACTCTGTCCCCTCTCTCTTCTCTCTGTCTCTGCTCTGTGCCCTCTCTCTCTCCTTCTCTCTGTCCCTGCTCTCTCTCCTCCTCTCTGTCCCTACTCTCTCTCCTCCTCTCTGTCACCACTCTCTCCTCCACTCTGTCCCCTCTCTCTTCTCTCTGTCTCTGCTCTGTGCCCTCTCTCTCCTTCTCTCTGTGCCCTCTCTCTCCTCCTCTCTGTCCCTACTCTCTCTCTTCCTCTCTGTCACCACTCTCTCTCCTCCACTCTGTCCCCTCTCTCTTCTCTCTGTCTCTGCTCTCTCTCCTCCTCCCTGTCCCTGCTCTCTCTTTCCTCCTCTTTCACCACTCTCTCTCCTCTGCTCTGTCTCCTCTCTGCCCCTTCCCTTATTACATAATAGCTGCACCTTTAGCTGTGAATTTATTTTCGGCTAAGACTCCTATCTACTTTACACATCTGGATGCTGCAATTTCCCCTCGTTCTTCTTTGCATTATGCTGAAGTTTCATTATGCTGGACGGGGACTGTTGGTAAACAGCAATTTTAGAATCATTACACAAATTCTCAATGGGATCAAGGTCTGAGCCACTGCAGGACTCCACTCCAGTAATTAGCTTTAATGTTCTGTTTACTTCACATTACTGAGCATTTTGATTTGCTCGGTGGTAAGAATTCCTGAATAAATCCATTTCAGTTCAATAGCAGTATACAGTGGGAAAATGTTAATCCTTCTATAGACAGATCTTCTTTACCCCACTTACTGCTTGTTTATCTCATTCATTCTCCTGTAATATCCCAACAGCTTTATAATTTCTACTTGATTCCTTGTGTTCTCCCTCTATTACTGCACCTTCTGCCTCATCTGCTGCATCCACAGGCTGCTTCTCTACCTCAGTGTCCTAGTCCGATCCTCCTTTATACAGACCTTCTTTAGATCACTTACTGCTTGTTTTTCTCCTTCATATTATTGCAATATCCTCCTGACTTTATTGTATGAACCTTATTCCTGGTATTTTTCCTTTACTTCTACACCTTCTACATCGTCTGCTGCCTCCTAACCCAAGCCTACTGTTGCTCGTTGTCCTGGCTTTTGGTTGGTCATTTCTCACCTTGTTGACTCACTCCTGTAATATCCTCATTAGTGTGAGCCTGTATTGCAAAAATTCTCAAACTATATTTTTGTGAGTATGTTTCTCACTATTGGATCGGGACAAGAACAACATGGTGATGGTTGTAGTAACAGCAGACACATATAGGTCAGTAGTTGCAGGTTTGATTCTTGGCCATTGAGTGTCCAATATCTAAATGCAGTTTCAGTGCCTCCTCTGCTAGCACTATTGTGAGCAGTATAGACTAGTTCTATTTCTATATAGATTCTTTGGTGCTAAAATTCACCTGCCTCACAAGACAATATTTAAAATTGCAAAGCCTATAATTAGCCTCATAAGGAGTAGCTGTGTAAACCTAGTGAGTGTACCTCCTGGTCCAAGTAACATTACCACCTGTTCACCATAGTATGACACCTGACCCTAGTATTGGTACCACCTGACCCTAGTATTGGTACCACCTGACCCTAGTATTGGTACCACCTGACCCTAGTATTGGTACCACCTGACCTTAGTAATACTAAAACCTGAATCTAGTAAAAATACCACTTGACCATTGTATGACCCCCTGACTCTTGTACAAGTACCACAACTTGACCGTTGGAGTCCCCGACACGCTGAAGGGAGGGTTAGGGTCAGGGTCATGGAAAGGGAGAGTTAGGGTCAAGCTGTGGGGAAAGGAGGGTTAGGGTCAAGCTGCGGGGAAGGGAGGGTTTGGGTCAAGCTGCAATACCACTTGACCATTGTATGACCCCCTGACTCTTGTACAAGTACCACAACTTGACCGTTGGAGTCCCCGACACGCTGTGGGGAAGGGAGGGTTAGGGTTAGGGTCAGGGTCATGGAAAGGGAGAGTTAGGGTCAAGCTGTGGGGAAGGGAGGGTTAAGGTCAAGCTGCGGGGAAAGGAGGGTTAGGGTCAAGCTGTGGGGAAGGGAGGGATAGGGTTAGCGTCAGGGTCATGGAAAGGGAGAGTTAGGGTCAGGGTTAGGGAAAGGTTTAGTTTTCATAACATCCGGAGCACCAGGTGCGGTACTCTGGGAATTGATTGCTTTGCCTCTTTGGACTCAATCGATTTCCCAGCCAGTTCGGAACTGGATGGGAGAGAATGGCCCTTTCGCAATAGGGCCGTTGTCAGTGGGGACTTGAGAACTGTGGTAGTATAGTTACATTTTTGCACTTACTTGTACTTATTTAATGTTTAGTCTTGTAACTCCTATTTATTGTACTGTTGTTTGTGTTTGATTTATGTACATAAACGAAAGACCCTTATCGGTGCCACGTAAATAAAATATATTCAAGATAATAAACTGAAAATGTAAAGAGCAATACCACTGTTACCACTGGGGAGACACTTTCTGCTGTTTTATATTTGTAGGTCTTGGATATAGTGAGGTCAAATATCCGTTCTGTTCTCCTGCGGGTCTGGAATGTGCCAAATATTGAATGTTTACCTTTATATAAGCGCTTTATTCGAGTGTTTAATCGTCTTCTCTGGACTCATGGTCATGGATTGTGGAGCTGTTTCTGTGGTACCGGGTACGTTTAGTGCTATTTTCTTAAAAATAGTGAATATTTTGCTCAGTACACTTGGCTTCATTTCAGGAGCATTCTCTGGACTGAGCGAAATAAAAATGATCTCTTGGAATTGCTGCAGTTCCAACAGAAATGTGATTTCCTTGGCTGTAATACTGTAAATTGCTTGAAGAGCAAAATATCTGTGGTCCGGATTCACAATACGTTGTTTTAAGAATTGAGCTACTACACCTGCGTAGTAGTTTATTTACCCTATCTATGTACCATTTCTGTACGTAGATTGCGTAAGTGCATTCTAAAGACCACGCTTTTGAAATCTACGTACAGAAATGGCAACCAATCTGATTCTAGCTCTCACTTTCCTATTACATACTAGGGAATGTCAGCTAGAATCTGATTGCTGCTATAGCCACTTTTCCAAACTCGCAGCTTAGTAAATCTGGCTCCTAAAGTTGTGTGTTTCCTCCCCATACAAACATGTCATCATTATAATGATTGTATAGCACTAGGATTGCCCCTGCCAACCAATGGGTATGCTTGTGGATCTTTTCCCACAATCCCTTGAACATGCTGGCATAACAGGGGGAAAACCTTGTACTCATTACTGTACCTTTCACCTGTTTATATGAACTATCCAAAAAGTAAAAAAATGCAAAAAATGTATTAAATTAATGCTCTACTAAACAAATGAATGAAATCTCCAATATATATTATAATTATATCTCCAATATATATTATAATTATATCTCTAATATATATTATAATTATATCTCCAATATATATTATAATTGTGGGCCTGATTCAGAGATCCGATATTAACGATAGTTAGGTGCGTATATTTAGGGTCGGATCGATTTTGAATC
>WWET01000065.1:734451-744534 GCA_011038615.1 Limnodynastes dumerilii | reverse complement strand
AGATACTGACCAGCGTTACTATCACACTGTTATTTAGACTTGGGATAGGAAACGCCACCTCTCAACTCTAATACTGTTTCCAACAGAGGAAATACGACTCCCCCTGCAATTACCATGGTTTAGCCCAGGAGTAACTTTCCTCTCTTAATTTCAAGCTCCTTCTTAATTCTGGATCCAGCCCATAGTGCTTGTTTAATTATACACCTTCCCAAGTCATAAATGCTCCACACCAATGCCTTGATTATTGTACAGAGTATTAATACACAGCTGCCATTGTCAACTAAACACCACATTCCAGGTTAAGCATAAAAAGGACTAAACCCAGAGGCAGAAATGTTGGTGGTGCAGCTAGTTCTCTGCCCCAGAGTCCATGATGAGTAGGGGTGTGGCCACCTTCCCTTAGACCCGCTGCATGAATAAGATCGTGGCCGATCGACCAACCTCCGATCTGTGATGCGGAGGGCTGTAAAATGAAGATACTCTGAAGGTTTCGTGCAGGAGCATATTTTTGTACTTGGGCTCAGTGTTTGCACTGTACCTGTAGGAGACTAACTCTTAGATTAAGGGCCTGATTCAGAGATACGATATTATCGCTATTTAGGTGCGTTTATTTAGGATCTTAAGAAATTTGCATCATTGCGCATGCGCAGTAATAGTGCAACGCCGTCTACGTAGAGGTTAGGATCCTAAATTCGGTAAGCGCGGACCTGTGAATCGATCGCAAGCACTTAAGATCCGAAGTGCTACGTAAATCTAGGACCCGAAGAATTTGCATAGATATGGGCGGGGGGAGGCATTGAGATGAGGGAAAGTGGGCGCGAGCAGACACTTAGGATCTTAAATAAGCACAACTAATTCACTTAAGATCTGAAATGACAGCGCAGAGTTAGGGTTAGTCAATGCTGGTCTAACTTTAAGATCCGCCGCTGTTTGCAAGGGGAGTGACTGTTTATTCAGTGGGATGTAACCTGCTCTGACCTGACACTTAGATGCGTATATTTGAGATCCCAGCGGCAGCGGATCTCTGAATCAGGCCCTAAGTGTGGAATAAAGGAAATATCCCTCATGTTATAATGTTTTCATTCTTTCAGCAGAATTTTTGCTAAGAGAGTCAGGGTTTCGCTTTGGTGGTGGCATAAGGCTGATCACCTAGGGCCGTATTCAGAGATCCGTCTGGCGTTCGGATCGCAAATATTCGCACGGACGGAGCAAGTAACACCCACCAAAACCCCAGTCACTCCCCTTCCGCCTCCATAGACCAGCTGTAACTTTCCGTGGCCATTTCCAAGCGTATGTGTCCTCCGTCCGTGCGTATCTGTATAATCACGCCCACTTCCCTTCATTTAAACGCCCCCCTGCCCATTTATATGTAAATTCCTCCGTGTGTATTTTTCCGTGGGAGTTCTGTGCGTATTTACCGACGTGCGATTCACAAGTCTGTCTGTGAGGTACTTCTGCACGTTTAGTCTACGTGAACAGCTTAAACGTACCTAAAAATCAGAGAAAAAATGGATCTCTGAAAACGGCCCCTAATCTCTAGGCCTCTTCTTTTCCAGGATTTACCCTTCCTCCCTACCTGGTATTGTTATCTGTCTTGTTACATCTTGTGGACGTGCAATATCTTGTCTCGCCCCTAGGGGAAATCTTGGATATTACCTTGACCTGCTCCTAGGGGCTGCTGTTGGATGATTAATTAAGCGTCAGGTCAAAATAATATCCATGAAGCTCAAATTAGTCCAAGACTGCCCCTAGGGGTGAGACATAATATTGCACATCCACAAGATGTAATACGTGTATGTGAAAGTAGATCCTAATTGTGGTACCAGTAGTGGTTAAGCCTAGGAGGCCTTTCCTTTTTCCCTTTACAGCCCTGTTCTCATCATTTTTAAGTGTCAACCACAGAATTTTGTCTCACTAGACAGATTCAAGATTAGAAAATGAAAGTGTATGTCTTGAATATGGGCATTTACTGAGGCAGAAAGATAATACCAGGCTGTTGTTTGCATTGATCGGGGTAGATAAGGGTATCCAATTCTCATTTTTTTTAAAATAGTTTACTCGTGTTTCTGGCCCCCATCAAGTAACTTGTTTTTAAGAAGGATAATACTACATTCTGTGCATTCACAAGTGGAGGCATTCATCCGTAGGAAGTATATAATAAAAAATTATGTACCAGGAATAAATATTAAACAAAAATGTTGACATCTGAATTTTAGTATAACATTCTAATGACTCTCCCAGTTCTAATAAACATCATTATTCCATGTAAGACCAAACCTTATATTACCATAGTTTTTTGTTTTTAAATCTTGCAACACACATATGAGTTCTTTACCTATACATGCAACAAAAACCATATAACATGTGTGTGTTTGATTTGTGTTTTGCTGTTATGATCTGCAGAGATCTAGGGTTTTTTTTAAGTCCTAGAAAAAAAAATCTATCTAGGATTATTGGCTAGTGCACACCCTCCGGCAACTTCTGCTTCATGTTAAATGTGTTTCGCCGTTCCGATGAGCTGCATATAAACATAAACAAATCACATCCCGTCAATGAAATGATGACGTCGTTCAGTGTTCAGACGTTTTAACGCTGAGACAGCACCATTCTAGATTCCAGCAATGACCGAAACTATTTTGGATGACCTAACCTTAACAGTCCTCTCTGCGCAACCTAACCCTAACCACAGCCTCACATTAACAGTCAGCTCTCCACAGCCTACCCCTAACCATCCCCTCCTAGTAGTCTAACCTTAATCATCCCCTTTCCAGTACCCTCTTTTAATTTTAATCTTTTAATTTTAATCTTTTCATTTTTATTTCTTTCTTTGATTAGCGCTGTGTCATTTGCTGTACATCCACTTGTAGCAGCCTAACCTTAACCACCTCTTTCAGGGAGAGCACAGTTCGGAATTGGGAGCAGATACCTTGTCAAAATAGAATATTCGGCATTGTACCTGTTCTGATAGAAAACTAGGCGTTAGTAGAAAGCTGTCGGCACATGATTAAGCTGTTGGCGGTTTCAGTGTCGTAACGGCATCTACATGCCCTTTTTAGCTATGCATCTATAGCTAAAAAGGCTATAGCCAAAGCAAGGAGTAACTTATCGTGAACGACTATTCATATAATCATTTTGGATGTAGGTTAATTGGTACTATAACCTTGTGCCTTACCAATGGACAATCAAAAAACTATAACTGATATCAAAAATAGTAGAGGGTACGTTCAAGAAAATACATTAAAGTCACCTGAAGGTGAGGAACATTTAAGAGGTTAAAATACTAAGTCAACACTGCCGCTGAAATGAAACCTTCGGATCACATACTTGACAAGCCAGACCGGCTAGTGCTGAGCGTAACAGCAGATAAAACATGATTGGGATTTTAAGCCGAAACATTTTCCAATTAGCCACCTAGAAGCAAATAACTTCCCATCTCCGCTGTAAAGGATGGTTAATAGACTGCCAGGGGCTATGTTCCTTTACGTCATTAGACTTGCACGCACCGTTCTCTAATGGGAGAAATGCAGCCATCTTGCCTTTGTGTCTCTCTGCTTACCCCCACCTCCAATGTAATTCCTTTTTAATGTTCTTAAACTTTTCTGATTGAAAGTTATCCAGAATATATATTGCAAAGTGGAGCTCAACTTGGCAAATTAAACTACTTCTATTAAGTCTCCCTGTTCCTTTAGAACCTTGCCTTCTTAATCATTTCACCACTAATACTTACTAATGATGGGAGAGAACCATTTAAATTTATAGTGGCTCATTGCATTGCCAGTCTTCAACTTGTGTACATCCTGTAGGTTGCAGGGATAAAACAGCCAGGGCCCAATAAAATGATTGCTCTCAGAGGGCTTGATAGAGCATGAGATGCACCCTTTATAGTGTAGGGCAGTGCTCCTCAACCCTTGGCACACCTAAGCCCTTCCCAGAATTCCACGGCACACTTAAGCCCTTCCCAGAATTCCGCGGCACACCTAAGCCCTTCCCAGAATTCTGCGGCACACCAAAAGCAATACATACAAAAAAAGCAGGAATTACAAAGTACATACACAGATATTACATTATTTTTTATTTGAAAAAATTAAAAAATCGCAGCTAATAGCTTTTTCTTTTTATAACTAATTTACCTATGTTACCCCCCATCATGTGTCTGCAGCCTCCCCAGTAGCCCCCATCATGTGTCTCCAGCCTCCCTAGCAGTTCCCATTCATGTGTCTGCAGTATAACCAATCGTGTGTCTTTAGCTCTCCAGTATCCCACATTCATGTATCTGCAAGGTCTTCCAGTGGCTTTTCTCCTGTTGGAGGCATTGCACTGCGTCACACTTGGCAACATCCCATGGCACACTGTTGAGGAGCACTGGTGTAGGGTATGGCCAACTAATTCTGGCAAGAGAACGGCACTGAATTGTGCTTGATTGTTAGGGGATGGTAAACTTCCCATGGGTGAGGCCGTGACTTACTGATGTCACCCCAAAAATAATTAGACAAGACTCAATAAAACTCAGAAACGTAATAATAATTTTATTGATTATAGGCCATATTCACAGATCCGTTTTCACGCGGAGTCGTGCGTATTTTTAGGATCGGATGAACTGCGCATGTGTAGAATCTTTATTTACGCTGTTTACGTTGAATTCACGCATGGAAGTCCATTAGGCACGTACTTGGGAATCGCACTTGGGGACATACATGCGGAACGTTCAAAGTTACGTGAGACAGGGTGGGGGAATGCATTTAAATGGGCATTTGAGGGTGCGGTTAGATACGCACGTACATGCCTTGAAGAACGCCCGTAACTACACACGTAGACATAAAGGTGCCCTATGGCATTCGTAAGCCAACGAAAACCCGTCAGTGTGAGGGGGGTGTCATGGGTGTTGCATTGCCACGTGCGTGCGTATGATTGCGTACATTTAAAAAACGGATCTCTGAATATGGTCCTATGACTCTATTTCATTACTTGTTTTTTGAATTCAGGCTACATTTATACTTTATCAATAACTATCTAAATGAATGGGGCCCAAAGAGAAGCAGATGAATTGAACATAAGAATTTACACCACACGTGTGTGTTTGAGTAAATGAAAACCAGATCCTTAACTGTTACCTATAACAACCATTGGTGCTCTCCTTCCACAGAATGTAATACAACGAGACTGCCCACACAGGGGTGAGTCTCAACTCAGGCTGATCCTTATATATGGCAGAGTACCTTATGAATTTAAAGGCCGTCTTGGCTCAATCTCCACCTGGGCCAAACATCAAGAAACAACATGGTTGCAAACTCTCCCTGAATATCAGGGAGTCTCCCTGAAGAGCTGGTAATCTCCCTGACTCCCTGAAGTGTTGGGCTATCTCCCTGAAGCTGATTCAGTTACAGAAGTCATTGCGGTATGATGACAGAATTTAGACATTGTGTCCTATTTCCTTGCATTAAGATCTATGGAGGCGGCAGATGAAGAAGTAATTGATCTCCTATACACAGTATGTACAATAAATACTGCAAATATTTATTCAGTGACAATTTAACAATCAATAAATACTGATGCTGCTATTCTTATTTAGAAATTGTTTGCCTGGCAAATGTGAACCAAATGAACCAAACTAATTAAAGCTTTTAATGGGTGGAGCTATTCATAGGACACACCCCTTTGACACTACAGGACACACCCCTTTGGTGCAGCCTTGATAGTGCTATCAAAGTGATATCAAAATCTCCCTGATATTCATTTGCAAAAGTAGGCAACCATGAGAAACATAAATATCAACAGTAATCAAGCAAAGAAACTGGTTTCCCTCCGGAGTGGGGATAATGCACAGCTATCAACACAGTGTGCATACAATAAGAAAAGAGACCTCACTTCCTGTCTGGATCCTATAAACCCTTCCTACAGTAACAGACCACTCCTCTATTCCACTCTTTGGACCAATCAACCATCATTCCAGTAAGTGACATCACTAAGCCAGACCATCCGTGGACCTGATGCATACCTAAGAAGAAGCTGAATCTCTGTATTTACACATGAGGGACTGATTCAGACTTAAGAAGGTGCTTAAAATAAGAGAGGAAAGTCTGTGTGCAGTAAGCAATTCAAAGATATATCCCTGCATGCAAAGAATACAATTAACTTGACTCCCCCTGAAATCAACGTGGTTTAGCCCCAGATCCAGATGTTACGCATAGGAATCCATTAAGCACGGACTTAAGCTCTGTTCTTATTGAGATAAGTAAGAAGGGGCGTGACCAGTCCTCCATAAGAAGGAAGTTAAGAAGAGTGGGTGGGGGGAGGCATTTAAATGGGGCATTAAGGGTGTGGTTTGCTAGGTATGTATGTATTTAAGCAACTTAAGTACAGACATACACAATGAGTAAGGTAGCCCTATGGAGACGGAAGTCAGCTAAAATCCCAAGGAACGATGAGTGTCTCATCGTTCTTATCTGTGAATCCAGTCCAGTGCGTTTAATCTCACTCGTATCCCATTCCTAAACCCTCTATTCCCGACCTGGAAAGACTGCACTTCCTTTCTTGATTGCTTTACATTTGTGAGTTGTTAGTTTTCTACATCTTCTTTGGTTCTAGTTCTGGCGTAATATCCTTACCTGTATACACAATACAACTGCTTCTCTTCCCACCAGAGACCCTAAGGTGTGTTTGTTTGGTATAGGGTTATAAGATACTGCAGATGGAGCCCTCCAATCATATATCAACTCTTTGTGTATGTAGGCAAAAGATTGTATAGCACGTACTTGATTTGTCTCTCCCTCCCTATGTTGTAGATGCCTCAGATTTGTTAATGCTTCATTTGACCACAAGAGATTTGTGTCTACAAGCTGGTAGTGGCCTTCAAAATTCCATAATATCTGGGATAAAAGGTTGGACTCCATTTATTATTTAGGTCTTGCTTCAAATACTAATACAGGTCACTATGTCTTTTACTAGATTATTTATATTACATATATTACATATGTTTTTCTGAATTATACCTGTCAATGCTGCATTTATTGCATTATTGGATGCTATGTGGGGTTTGTACACTTTGTATGCTTTATGGAGACCTTATTTGTATGTTTTATGTCTATATTGATGACCAAAACAATGAAAAACCAATCACAATAAAGATGATGTGATTTAAAAAAAACAACTAAAAGAAATAAAAGAACACTCTAGCATACACTCAAGTGGTAAATAAATAGCTTGCGTAATATATAAAAAAGCATCCGCTGAGTTGAGACATTACGAATATTTGTTTATTTGAAGTCAGTGTGTTTCAGTACTGCACTCTATCATATTAACATCACATTTTTACTCATAGCTGTGCACGTTTCTGTACACTCATCAGGGAGACTGCACTTATACTGACATCAATAAATAAAGTATAACCCTTTACACATCCCCCTGGTACCTGCTTGTAGATTGTATGTTTTCCTGTTCTTCCGCAATCTACATTTATTTTATTAACATTGGACTGGATTTGAAGATCTTATTCAAATACAATCAGATCCCCAAGTGACGGTTATGTATGAATCTACAATCACAGGGCCGATAAGGTTATACATCCATGAAACCGCATTGGTAGCGACCCCCTCAGGACCAGTGCTAGGTTTATGGACACCCTAGGCAAGGCTTCAGCCTGTCTCCCACTTCCTTCTGTCAGTTTCCCTTAGCGTTTCTCACTT
Source organism: Limnodynastes dumerilii (assembly GCA_011038615.1). Classification (NCBI taxonomy): domain Eukaryota; kingdom Metazoa; phylum Chordata; class Amphibia; order Anura; family Limnodynastidae; genus Limnodynastes; species Limnodynastes dumerilii. The sequence continues at coordinate 736,852 of WWET01000065.1, read as the reverse complement.
TTACTGCTTTAAAGGCACAGTGGTAAAACAGGCTGCGGTTTCTGCATAATACAGTCTTATTCAAGAGCCGATCCCCTGTGGCAGCCCTAAGTTTACCTGCTCAGTCACTCAGCTGAGCTTGTACTGATTGGCTAAGTGCAAAAAATTAGCGCAGCTGAATTGGATCAGCTGAGCCTCGACTCCTGAACACACAAGTCGCCGCAGGGGATTAACTGAGTAGCGGGGGCTTGTGTGTTCTGCTGAGGCCCCCAGCATTAGGGTTTAGGAGCAACCCAGTACTGGTGCCAGACCTGCACTCCCTTGCACCCACAGACTTTCGATTACCTGGGCCTACTTCAAGTTTTCTTATTGGTGCAGAAGTTTGGCAGTGTTTTGATGTGCCTATTGGGACCAGATCCCAATGCTGAAGATAAAAGGAAATCAGGTCGAAATTTACATCCGCCATGTTAAATTGCAGGGGAGGAAAATTTGAAACAGTAATAGAATGGAGAGTTGATGTTTCCAAGCCCAAGTCTAATAAGAGTGTAAAAAGTAAATCTGTCAGTATCTCAGGGTTGCTGACTTTCTATATTCTCCATCCACTTGATCTCAGAGGGAAAAGCTAGATCCCGACATAAGGGTGGGGCTTGATGACACAAGTTATACTGCCTCTGTGAGTAACACTTGTGCCTCACAGTCATAGGTTCGATTCTCGGACAAGGCCTAATCTGTGTGGAGTTTGCATGTTCTCCCCATGTCTGCATGGGTTTCCTCCAGGTCCTCCGGTTTCCTCCCACATGCCAAAAAACATGCAAGTAGGATAATTGGTTGCTAGCAAGATTAATCCTCGTGTATGTGTGAGGCAGGGAGTGTAACTCCATTTTGCATGAAATCGCGGCCTCTAGTCTGGTGCGGGATTTAACAGAATTTCAGGACTTTCCCAAGTCATCTGGAGTTTTGCAATAAGCAAAAGCCAAGTATGCAAAGAATACAATGAATTGGCCTCCTCCTAAAATTTCAACATGGTGTTTGCCTATGTGTAAATTTCCACCTATTTCCCTCTATATCTTATCATAGTGCACATGCTACGTTTCTTTGCCAGTGGGAGATGTTTGATTTCTCGCATAACACAGCAGCGAGTTGGTTCATTTATAACAAGCAAATTATTCTGCCCTGTCACCAAGTCATGTTATTCCTGGATGTACAAGAGGCTTACAGGCATCTTGTTTCTACATTAATATCCTATTCTCACAGATCTTATGGAACATCACCCACTATAACTCCTACAAAAGACGTTTCTGTTCAATCTTCAAATAGAAGAAAACTCCCAGCTTCATCCTTTCAGACTTCACTCTGTCAGCCTCAGGTAAGTGCTCAACAAACCAGTAAGGAATTCTGAACTTTCGTAGTCTGTGCGTTATATACGCCGGACGTACACTATCAAAGGGATGCAGCGATAAGACCGAAAGATAGAGAGATAGAAATGGAAATGTTTTACTAACTTGCCATTAATGTTACCTCTCCAGCTTCCCTTTGCCACAATCCTTAAAAGCAATGGACTGAATTCACACCTAAGTAGCTCCGGCTTCTTAGGTGCGTCATTTTAAGAATGTTACTATTACGCTTGCGCAGTAGTACATCAACGCAATCTACGTATCAGTTAGGTACATAGATTGCCTCTGTGCGGTCTTTAAAGACTGCATGGAGTCGTTTAGGAAGAAAGGCTCCGATCCTGCGCTGCCCGGCGTTAATATCGTAGATCGGGCGTCCGTAGCAGCAGCGCAGTAACGGTGGAGGGGGCGTCCCCCCGGCGTTACTACGCTGCAGTTAGGGCAGGAAAGCATGGAGGAGGGAGGGAAATGAGGCAGGGAGGGCGGCGTTAGCGTACTAACGCCACCGTCCCAGCGTAGTTACCCTTGCTTACACCGGCTGAAGTTAGGGTAGCCTTCAGCCGGCGTAAGGGAGTGTAAATACGATGGGGCAGGGGGGAGTGACAGGGGGAGTCCCACGATGTAACGCTGAGTGTTAGTACGCTCAGCGCTACATCGTAGGTCTGGTTCAGGCCCAAAGAGACGTGTTTATGCCGTATTTGCTTGCAATTCAAATGACGCTATTATACGTAGTTATGGATCCCATGTAACGTGTGCCACGATTCCAAGCGCATTTGCACATTGCATACTTTGAGCACAGATCTGGATCAAGGCCATTGGGCCTGATCCAGACCTACGCCGATGCGCTATACTTACTAAAGCACAGCGTATTGGCGTGCACTCCCCCCGACACCCCCCCTGTGCGAGCGTATTTTCACTTCGCTTACGCAGGCTGAAGGCTACCCTAACTTCAGCCGGCCTAAGCGAGAGAAAATACACTCGCACAGGAGCATATCACCTTAAACCCCTCCCTCCCTCATTCAACTACCTCC
>WWET01000065.1:692503-720543 GCA_011038615.1 Limnodynastes dumerilii | reverse complement strand
GCGGGGCGGGGTGAGGTATAGGGCCAGATCCAGTCCTACGTTCGGCTTATGTTTCAACGCGTAGCGTATTCACGCTTTCGTAATTACTATGCACTCCCCTTTGTCATTACGGTTTACGCTCACCAAACCCTACCCTAACTTTTCCAAGCGTAACTGCTGTCGGCTGTAATGGCTGAACGTACTTACGTACCTAAGCGCGCCCATACTGTACGATTTGACTGCCTCACCCCGCCTCCGAAGTGTCATTACGGGTGTAGAATGGCTGGCATGCCCCTTCGTTGTAGTTACGCTGCTGATCGTAGTCTCGTAAGTAGGTTCAGAGTTTCTGGTAGTAACATCTGCCGCGCGCATATGCAGAACAGAAACAGTGTTTTTATGACTATGGCGAGCGGAAATATGCTAACGGGCGTAGGTCTGGATCTGAGCCATTGTCCATGCGGAGTGAAGGAAACTACGCACGGTAAGATAAGGTAGCCCTATGGCACTGGAAGAGTGAGTTAGGTGAGGATCTGTCGGCCTAGTCCACGGATCTGCCTAGAACATTATATTCCACAAAGGATTGCATTTATTTATGTTTTTATGTCTGGCATTAGTGCCAGATCAGAAAGACGTGGGCAAAAGAGTAGTTGAAGACTGGCAGCTTATAACAGGGTTCACCCCGTTGAACCACCCTGTAGCATCCAGGTCCCGACAGCCCGCTGCTGATCTTAACCATAAGTATAACTGGTGTAATTGTTAAGAGCCACTGCGCTAATTTCAGCAGCTCACTCTGTGATCCCTCAGTGGCTTTAGACCTCTGCACTTGGCCCCATTCACCTCTCCACTTGGGACCGATAAACCTAGCAGAAGAGGGAGTTACTAGCAGAAAAGGGAGCCGTACAGTGAGCTGATTGGCTCGGCTTAAAATATTGGGCGCTCTTGTGCAAGATAAATGAAGCATGTCAAAAGATTAAATAATCATACCAAGCCATTGGTGATATGATTATGAGCCAATTGAAAAACTTAATCTGACCATATACTACAGCGATTATTGGCACCATCACCTGATCAACTGGCTCATCGGGTCAGTTACCACTCTAGTGTAAGGCTAGCTTTACTGATAGATCTTGGTTGATGCCTATCAACTGAGACTTACCCCAATCAGGTCTCTGCCTCACCAATGCTGATTGGCTGTTTCTCTCTTTAAGCATCCAGTAGACCTGGTCGGTGATTTTTTTTACATTACTAGCCATTTCTAGTCTTCGTCTAGATTTTGAGCCTAACCTAGCTTAATCTAGTCTAGTCCTACCCTTGCCTTGCTCTATTTTAGCTACCGTACACTTTTTATTGTTTTGTTTCACCTATTGATGGGGTTTGGCGGACCCCAAAAACGTGAGTGTGCCGGGCTCCAAGATTTCTGTTGCCGAACCTGACTGGCAATGTAAATATAATCAGCGCTCAATTCTCATTCATGGACTATGCTTTAAGCTGACAGCATCTGGCAGCTTGCTTAGAGTTCCGTGAGTGCAGGATAGGCGGCTGCCACAGGACCCCCCCTTCCTCTAACAGCTGCATCCTCCTGCACTTTTGGTATTCCGCCACACAACCTACATTTTACCCATGATGCTCTACTCAGCTTGTGTACAACCCCGGTCTTTGCGTCCTTCCCTGTGGCTCTTTATTAATTAGATCCAAGTGCTTCCTTTGCAAGAAAATACGACACATGGAAAAAACATTCATAATAATATTCTGCTCTTTCTTAATACAGACAAACTAATTTAGTCAGCTCATTTTCCTATTTTATGCTTCATTTAAAATACAACACAAATTGGAAGATGAAACGACTGCAATATGGCTTTAGCATCTGTGTTCCAGTTAATAACATTCTGACAAAAGACAAGCAATACCAATAAACCATCTACTGGGAAAATCGGTCAGTAATTATAATATGGCTGCTTAAAATATGACACGTTAGGCACACTGTGGTAGGCCTGCCGCGAGATCCAATAAAAGAGATGGCGCTAAAGCACTGTTCGCCATGCCTGAGAGTGCATTTTTTCCTGCAAGACTTGTATTTTTATTTTATGATATACGCAGCTATGAATTAGAGCACACAACATATTTTTTTTAATTGATAGCTCAAAATCCATTCTACGTATATAAGCAACGCCATCAAATCATTATACCGTTATAAACTCTATTCCGTGACCCAGTGATGTTACCCCAGACTCAACGAGACTCAATAAACACACTGATAGTTGTTTTTGAATCTAAATAATAATTTATTGACTTTAGCTGTATTTTATTATTTATTATTTGAATTTAAGATAATGTTAACCTCAGCTTTAACTAGAGATAAGACAATGGCTATCGCTTATGAAATGTCTTAATCTATTATAAAAAACCGTCTGGAGCGCTGCAAACCCAGTTGGGTCTTCTGCCTAAAGACCCCAAAAAATCAAACTTATTTACACAATACTGGTCAGTGCTAAAACGTATAAAAATGCAAAAATTTAATTGAACCTCACAATTAGCACATACAATACTCATAAAAAATAAGAATAAATATAAAATAACATCAAATAGACACAAGACCGATTATAAGACTTAGGGTCAGATTTACTAAGCTGCGCGTTTGAAAAAGATGAAATGTTGCCCATTGCAACCAATCAGATTCTAGCTGACATTCTCTAGTATGTAATAGGAAAGTGAGAGCTAGAATCTGATTGGTTGCTATAGGCAACACCTCCACTTTTCCAAACCCGCAAGCTTAGTAAATCTTGCCCTTAATCTTGTTATGATGAATCCTTATATGAGAGAAAGATTTTGCAAGTAATTTGTCAACAGAAATATGGATAATAGTAACCTGTAAGATTGAGATCTAACAGCAACATTCAATCCTATTCATAGATAAATAAAGGGAAAAACCTTCTCCTTTAAAGTCTCAAAACTTGACGTCAAAATAGCACTCTCTCAGAGAAGGCAAAGTGAATATAACTGCTCTTAATGTAAAAAAGAACCTCCGCAACTTGAATATTATATAAAAGTGTTGGCCCGGATTCACATTTGCGTGTGTGATCTGTAGGTGCGGATACACATGTATCCACACCTACTTCTCCGGTTTCCTCGCCCCGCCCAGGCCCAATTTTTTAGGTGCCTAATGTTTAGTAGTGCCATAGCCAACCTTAAGTCACCGTGCATATTTTCCCTCTTAAGGAGGGAAAACACGAAGGACAATCCCCAGCTACATCCCTTCCCCCACCCACTTTACCTCATTATCCCCGGAGGCTGCCGTGGCACGCCCCCTTTCACCTAAAAAACTACTTGCAGTCTTTACAGACTGCACATAGTTCATCTACGGGCCTAAGGGCTACATAGATTGCGTAGTCAGACTGACTACACATGCCCAGTTAAAAAAATCGGTCAATTATGCACCTAAGAAGCCTCTTATGTCCAGAGCTCAATAGTGCTTTAACTTTAACTACCTAAATTGATGGTGGCCAAATGAAGCAGATGCATTGGTAAACAAAGATATACAACATAAAAGAGATAGTGGTACACAGAACCTTTAACAGTCCCTAAGGACAACCTTTGGCACTGTCCCATAACAATACAAAAACAATGAGACCGACCGCACACAACGAGTCTCATACCATCACCAATTCAATAACGCAATGAAACAATGCAATAGCAAATAGCAAAAGCAATAGCAAAGCAAAACAGCCCAACCAGGAATATACAAAAGGAAGAGAGGGCGAAGCAAAAAGTCCTCACTTCCTGTCTGGATGCTTTATCAGTTTTCAGGCAACCACAGACCCCTCCTCTATCACCCCCCTTAAACCAACCAATGACCTCCTGGTAAGTGACATCACTGGGTCCGGCCCACTCAGTGAGTTTTTATCTTACTTGGGCCAAATTTGAACAGCAGGTGACACTCAGCAAGAATCAATTTTTTTTTATCTCCATACCGTGCTAACCCCACGGTCTGGGATATAAAGCCCCATTTATTTTCATATTATGTGTCGTGTTCTGCGTTGAAAAATGCGTGTTGATTGAATAATTTATTTAGAATAATTTGAATCTTCTCTTTTGCTACCAAAACATAAAATGATTTGATTTAAACTACATTTACTTTTCTTTCCCCTATCAGAGGGTCACAAATATTGACAAAGAATTTGATCTTTTTAATGAAATATAGACAATATCACACTCACCGATAACCTTCCCTTTTCTTTTATATTTTATATCTAGACAATATGAAGCTTTATGACTGTAAGCTACAGTAGCTAGTGTTAGTTCTGCTACCCATTGTTTGAAATCATGCAAGTAACATAATTGAAAAACCAGACGTTTCATTGTGAGTCGACTTCATTGTCTGATTTCCTCTATAATAACCAGAAGTATAATCTGCAATTGTCAGTAAGGTGGAGGGTATACAAAATATTTCTTTCATAAATATTTACAAACAGCTATTAAATTAAATAAATACATACACCCACATGCCTTACAAGAAATGTTACTATGTGGTTTCATAAGTGACTACGGATCGGATTTAGATTAGCCAGGGAGGGCAGGGAGAGGCATTATCCATGCGTAGTTTTCTTCTTAAGAATAAAACTACGCATGGTTAGTTAAGGCATCCCTATGGTCATGCTCAAGTGCCATAAGGTGTCGAAAAACTGGGGTCGGGTTAGGGGCTGAACGAATGAGTTAGGGGCGGATCTGTCCGTACGTAATTCACTCTTAACTGTGAATACAGTCCTACGAGTAGAGAGGTATACAGAGGCGATGTAGTTGCCGGTGGTGCTGTATCAGTGCCGACATCTTGCGAATTATGAACATTTTTATTGAGAACTGGCACAATGAGGAATGTTCCTATTTGACAAAGTATGTCAAGTGCCCAGCTGTACTTTCCCCAGTAGGGACAGTTAGGGCCCGATGCAATTTGCCACGAAGACGGGAAAAAGCTTGCGACGCCTTTCCCCTGTCTATTATGGTAGGCAAAATTTGCGGATTTTTATGCGCACCTCTATGGGGTGCGCATAAAAATCCACAAAAAGAAATAGTGTGATTAGCTTTACACCGCAAATAACGTTAAGTGAATCAGGCCCTAAAGGTTAGGCTGCTAAAAGGCAGTGCCAGATGACCAAATAAGCACCAACAGATCAAAAGAATGAGAGTGTTTAAAGTTTTGTTGGGTTATAAAAATTAAATTTTTAAAATTTTTGTTTAATAATATTGTGTAATATTGTTTAAAATATGTAATAAGTTTTGTTTAATAGCATATGTTCATTTGTTTAATTCGTTTTATTTGTTTATTTGTTTGATAATGGTTAATGTTTTGTTTTGTATAATAATATGTGAAGATGGAGTGTACAGCACTTTGGAGTGCACAGCACTCTGAGGGGTATATTTACAACAGTCGATTTTGCAAAAAAAGACCAAAGTCCCGGGACTTTAGCCTTTTGCAATATCGACCGGCAAACATCGCTGGACAGAAATCGTCCAGATGTTTGCCATTTAAAAAATACAATTCGCCATATTCACTAAAGGCGATATTACTAAATCACCTTTAGTTCGTCGGCAAATATTAGTGTTTTTCTCTTTTTAAAATGCCAGCGCAGCATGTTTGGAATGCTTAGCATGGCTGCGCTAATAGAACTATAAGGCTCAGCGTTGCTGAACTTTGTAGTAATATCAGCATCAGCATGTTAAGCCTTCTAAGCATCCTGCGCTGTATCCGGTGCCCAAATAAAAAAAACAATGTGAAAAAAAACATACACAAATACATTGACATACATCTGTGCCTAAAATAAACATTTACAATGCATAATATTGCCCCCTACTCTGTAAAATTACCCCAGGTGGCCGCCCTGTTTTGTACTAAATGTATTTTAAACTAATGTGTGTTGAATAAGGAAATAAAATTATTTCACACTCACCGTTTAGCTGTCATCATTCTTGGGAATAGTTGCTTGTAGTTTCTTCTTTCTTTGCAGTTAATCTTCTCCAGTTGCTTGAAGAATCTTGTCCGGTTGCTTGAAGATTATGATCCAGTCCTTTTATAGAAAATATTATGTCATTTACATTAGTGGGCTCTAGTGAGCGCTCTAGTGTATATGACGTCATCATTTCTACAGAAGGGTGCCCTCTAGTGTCCGAATGGTCATTAGGAGCGGCGCTGAAGAAGAGGAAGGAGCCTGTCATCGAGGCAAGTGCCAGAAGAGGCTGAAGATCAGAAGGAAGGACCAGAACATCATCTTCAAGCAACCGGACAAGATTCTTCAAGCAACTGGAGAAAATTATCTGCAAAGAAAGAAGAATCTACAAGCAACTATTTCTAAGAATGATGACAGCCAAACGGTGAGTGTGAAATAATTTTATTTACTTTATGCAACACACATTAGTTTAAAATACATTTAGTACAAAACAAGGTGGCCACCTGGGGTAATATTACAGAGTAGGGGTCAATATTATGCAGTGTATTTTAGGCACACATGTATGTCAATGTACTTATTTTTTCGGAACCGGATACAGCGCAGCATGCTTAAAAGGTTTAATATGCTGATATTACTACAAGGCTCAGCAATGCTAAGCCTTGTAGTTCTATCAGCGCAGCCATGCTAAGCATTCCAGACATGCTGCGCTTGTGATTATTTTTTAAAACAGAAAGTGACGGCGATTTTTCGCTTTAAAAAAATCGACTTTTGTAAATATACCCCTGAGAGTGCTAGGCAGTCCAGTCACATAAGCTCCACCCCTCTGTTATAAAAGGCCTTGAGCACAGCTGGCACTTTTGCATGTTCCATTTTGTTTTAATTGATAGCATGTTTTTGCTGCTATTTGCGCGGCTGGATTATAATGTGCAGATGCCCCCAGTCTTCACCAGAGCCTGTCGCAAATCTGGATGGATTAGTGGTTCTAATCGGCATTATGCAGGTTAAGGAACAGGCCAGTGGTAGGAATGCATGGAGGAAATACTGAGAATGTCGTGAAACAGTTGTTGTCTCAGCAAAGGTAGAATCATGTGGCATAAAGTAGTCCGGAAACAGAGCTGGCGTGAAGCTCACCGCAATCACGGAAGATAAATCTCCTGATGATGTCCGTGCCGGATCCAGCCTTCCACACGGGCAAGGGGAAGACACTTAAGATAGATTACCCATAGTTGTTATCCCAGTATGTGGCAGAGCATGAGGATGTGATTGATGCAAATCACAACCTTGGCCCCACCCCTTGCCCAATCTAAACTTCCGTTCATATGGTTACTAAGGATGGGCCGGGACATGATGTCATCAGGCCCCACCCATCATTAATAAAGCTCAGTGCTTGAGGCAATGATTTACATTAAATCCCTTATCTCTTACCTCAAGCCCAGATCCGGGATTCAGGCAGCAATACCTGAATTTCAGGAGACTCCCGGATATTCCAGGAGAGTCAGCAATTACATTACCTGACCCCCTACCTTAAAACTACCACCCTGACCTTACTTAAAATAGGGATGGACAGAAGTCTAAATAGTACGACGGGTGCTTAGCCTGCAATCACTGTACTAATTGTGTACAACTCCCCCACCTACTTAACGCACAGCCTTCTCGCCATCGGAAACGCTCCTAGTACGAAGCACATGGGCCCCCCACCCCTCTTACCTGAGCCAGAACTGTCGAAATGCGTGGTCCGAAAAGGGGGTGGGGCTTAATGGGCCTGTAAGCCCCACCCCTTTTTGGCCCGCGAATCCGGACAGTCCCACTGCAGGGGAAGGGGGACTAATTTGGCATCTATTTCTTCCCTCTGGAAGATATTAGAGGGGAAAAATAGATGCTGAATGGCCCCCTTTCCCCTGGGTGCAGGATGCATGCCACAGGGCCCCCTGTTCTGAGGGGCCCGTGTGCACTGCACACCCTGCACCCATTATAGATACGCCAATGGGATTTGTGAATATGTCCCATCATTTCAAGAATTAAACAAATGCAAAAACAGTAAATAAGTCAATCTAATACATGTTTAATAGTTTTAAAGACCAGGGTTTAATTTAGAAAACTCTGTAAAAAGTTTTGTAAATCCTTTTATTTCCCCATCTGTTTTTTTTTCTTTTCAGATTTCCTGTTAAAATGTGACAGCAGTACAGTATATTCTCTTAAGTATCCCTTTAAACACGATTTTCTTCTGTTATGAGCAGATAATTCAGTTGTTGTTATTTGTCACATCAGTCTTTATCACTTATAAAACTACATTTAAAATGATCAATCCGCAGTAAAATTGTTATCGCTAAGGTGTGATTTTAGTGTGAAAATGTTGACTTTGGTCAATTAGGCAGCTTTTAGCGAAAATGTTCCTGTTTTGTAGAGACTCTGTGAGCGACTCGGACAGGAATAGTAACAGAAGCTATCAATCAAAGCCGGTAATAATTCTGCGCTGTCGCCGGAGTGCCAGTTTCTGTTTTTTGTTGATGTTTTTTACAATCCAGTCTATTCACTGGAAGTTCATCCATGACTGGAGCAGGTTTTAGTAACCTGCTGAGAACGCTTTAGTCATTTAATGGTTATTAAATGGTTGTGAAATGGTGCTAATCATGTATAAGCCATAGTGTCCTCTCTCCTCACCTGAGCAGAATACTAATGAGTCTCCCTGTAACAAAAGAAAAGACACATCACAGCTAATATTTGAGAGTCTGGGTCCGCACTTTCAGACCCTTCAACATGACCCATTCTATTAGGTACAATTGAATCCGCTCCTGAGCTTCCAACTGTCACTCACCTGGTTTAAATGAATTAACTGATATTTAAAAAGCTATTTGCCTCTTCAACAAAGGTGGTTGCCATAGTAACCATCAATTGGAAACTGAGGAGCAGAGTTTTTTGTACCTAATGGAATGGATCATGTTGGAGGGTATGCACTTCTTGCCCCTGAATTTACTGTTTTATATTTGCGGCCTTGTTTTACTCCTCAACAACTTAGTTAAAGGTTGTCGATCAAACCTTATCAATAAACAATCTATTCAATGACACATTTAATCAATTTTAGACATCAACAAACATTACATTTCAATAAACTTTATTGATCATAGAAACTTAGAATGTGATGGTAGATAGGAACCATTTGGACCATCCAGTCTGCCCGATTTTCTTTTTTAATCATACTGACACATCATAAATTGTGGGGCCTGGGACCCAGGCCGTGATGCTCCAACCCGATGTTCTGTCACACATTGGAGAAGCGCTGTGGACCTGCAAGAATGATTCACAGTAGGCCTCAGTTGCGCACTCAGGCAGATATATTAGGGGTTTGGGATTGGCACATACTATAATATAATGGGATATATTATAGGTCTGGGATTGGCACATACTATAATATAATGGGATATATTATAGGTCTGGGAATGGCTTAACATATAATATAATGGGATATATTATGGGTCTGGGATTGGTATATACTATAATATAATGGAATATATTAAGGGTCTGGGAATGGCACATACTATAATATAATGGGATATATTAGGGGTCTGGGAATGAAACATACTATAATATAATTGGATATATTAGAGGTCTGGGAATGAAACATACTATAATATAATGGAATATATTAAGGGTCTGGGAATGGAATATACTATAATATAATAGGATATATTAGGGGTCTGGATATGGCACATACTATAATATAATGGGATATATTAGGGGTCTGGGAATGAAACATACTATAATATAATTGGATATATTAGAGGTCTGGGAATGAAACATACTATAATATAATGGAATATATTAAGGGTCTGGGAATGGAATATACTATAATATAATAGGATATATTAGGGGTCTGGGTATTGCACATACTATAATATAATGGGATATATTAGGGGTCTGGGAATGGAATTATATTCTAACTATATTCTGTATATCTAATATAACCTAATATAAACCACATATATTATAGTATGTGCCATCACTAGACCCCACATGTACTTTACGCAGTGTGCCATGTCCAGACTCCTCATATACCCCGCATGTATTACACTCATTGGAAACCCCCCTTTCTGAGTTTGCCCCCGGGCCTTCCCAGTACATCGGCCCATTGAGGTGCAGCTTGATAAAGCTCTACAGCAGCACTAGGAGACAGGCGACAGCGACTCATCTGTCTTCTAATGCTGATACCTGATTCCGGAGTCCTGCCCTGATTGTGGGCCTGCTGACCCTGGACCCTGTTTGAGCCTCAATTTAGTTAAAAATTTAGGTTAGACTTATATTTATCCCAAACATATTTACATTTTTACTGTGCTAGCCTTTGTCACGGAGACTGTTCCGCTTATCCACTACCTTTCAGTGAAGTCATTTTTCTGCACATCGCCCCTGATTCACACCTAAGAAGCTCTGACGTCTTAAGTGCGTGATTTTGCGAATGTAACTACTGCGCATGTGCAATGTCCATGCGTAGTTACCTTCTTAAGAAGGAAACTACGCACAGTAAGATAAGGTTATGGCACTCTTAAGTGCCATAAGAGCCGTATTCAGACTTCCGTGCTGCGATCAGAGCGCAAATATACCCACGGACGGAGCAAGTGACACCCACCAAAACCCCAGTCACTCCCCTTGCTAATCCGTCCTCTCAGAGACTTCCGCCTCCATAGACTAGCCCTAACTCTCCGCTGCCGTTTAGGAGCATATGTGTCCTCCGTCCGCGCGTATCTTTGTAATCGCGACCACTTCCCTTCATTGAAATGCCTCCGCCAGCCCACTTCTATGTAAATTCCTCCGTGCGTATATTTCCGTGGGAGTTCCGTGCAGAGTTTCCTACGTCCGATTCCCAAGTCCGTCCGCTTGGCACTTCCGCGCGTATACTCTACGTTGACTGCGTTTAAAAAGTTATGATGTGTGCGCAGTTTAAACGCACTTAAAAATACGCATGGAAGTCGCCGATAATGCGGTTCTTTGAATACAGCCCAAGGTACATAAACAGTGGTGGTGAGTTAGAGGCTGCACGAATGAGTTAGGTGCGGATCTGTCTCACTCTAAACCTAGCACCCTTCAATTTGACCTCCTACCGCAATCCAGTCCCTCTGAGTGTGTCACAAGTGACCCACAAAAAATAGGGAACAACTGAAACTCTCGATTCGGACAGTCAGGACTTCATTGACCACTGCATTAGATGTTTGGCTTTTCCAAAACCTGACCTTTATATTAGACTGCAGAAGGGCATCCACCAGATGTTGTGGGGCCCTGGACACGGGCCGTAGCACACCACCCCCTATGTGACATCACCTGTGACGTTCCATACAGGAGGAGCGCTGCAGATCTGCAGTTATGATTCACAGTGGACCGTTGTACTTGGAAGTCTTTCCCTGCGTATTGGCCCAATGATGTACAGTCTGGTACAGCTTTCTAGCAGCAAGTATCTGTGGTAGGATACTGCCAACACCTGCTGCTGGGGAGCCAAGCTGGGTATTGGCAGGTGACTGTCTCTCTCCGAGCCAAAAGTCTCGGAAGTCCTCCCTTTGATGGTGACCCTGGGCTTCAAGCATAGATTGGATCAGAATATACAGTAGAGAACATTTGCGTCCTTGGATTACAATGCTATCAATATAAAATCTAAGGTTTGTTTCGATGGAATAACCTGTGGGTCTTGTCTGTTTAATCTTGATTTTAAACAGTTACTGGCATTTATCAAGATGTCACATCGTACTTGATGCTAAACTCCACCACCTTCTACAGTTTCAGAGATTGGCCGCGTTCCTATGTTTAAGTGGTCATTGTCAGCACTTTCGAGTTCTTTCTGCATCCCAGTGTTCCCTTATATCATTGTACTCTGTGACCCTTATTTTTTCAAACTGCAATACATGAATAATTGGCTCTAAGTACCTGAAAGAACAAAGCGACATGTTTTCAAAGGTGCTGACATTATTATTTAGTTCCTTTTAGTGCTGTATTTAACGGAAATTATATTTCATTTCTTCAACTTCTTGAATTTTCAGTGGTCGTAAAATCACACGGAGCAATTAAGCAAATGTACATAAAGTTGAATGTGACAAATTGGACAAACAAATTGTGTACAAATAAGATTTAAGTTACATGGCTGTCGAATCCAGCAAGACAGGCTCATAAACAAGAATCAGTAGAATGCTTTGCAACTAACATTGGGCCTGATCCAGACTTAATAACGACAACCAATTTATGTACACGGCGCGTAAATCTAGCTGTGGGCATGTACAGCACATGCGCGCGGCAGATGTACACATCGCAACTCTGATCGTACGTAACTTGTACGCAATTCCGTATGACAGGACGTGACGTTACGTAAATACGCTTTGTGGGAGGAGGGAGACATTTAAATTGTACAGTATGGGCGGGGTTAGGAAATTACATACGACAAGGCATTATGTACGCACAGAGACGCGCAAGGAAAAGTTAAGGCAGGGTTCTGAACACGTAAGTCAGCTCTAAGTTATGTGCGTGCGAGGGGAGGGGCAGGGGGGGCCATTATACTTAGTAGTGCGCAATTTGAGTAAGTTTGCATACGTAAAATGGGCCTGATCCTGAACTACGCCCGCCGTCCTAAGCGTAAGATCGGCTTTTCATTGTGGATCGGGCGTCCGTAGCAGCGCCGTAGGGACGCTGGAGGGGACGTCCCCCAGTGTCCCTACGTTCAGGTTAGTGTAGGTGGGCGGGGGGAGGTAGTTTAATGAGGGTGGGAAGGCGGGCTAGGCGGCCATATGCTCCTGTGCGAGCATTTAGCCTTTAGCAAGATTAACAAGTCAAACATTGACAAAAATGGAGTGTCGGGGTAAGTGAACGCCGATACGCTTTGCTTTAGTAAGCACAGCGCATCAGCGTAGTTCAGGATCAGGCCCAATGACCTTAAGTCTTGTATCAGGCCCGTCAACCTGACTCTATATGATAACATTGGTAGACAATGATTTTGTCACAGGGCTCCTGGGTTTCTATATATGTATTCTTTATGCTGACTTTGTGACTGGTCATAGACTCTTTCTATCACCCACCACTTTAAAATGATGACCGAAGAGCCGATATAGCGGTATATGATCCGTTTAGAGAGCCTTTAGGAATGCCTTTATTGGCTGCTCCTGGTGGCTAGGTCAAGTGAGTCTGGTAGAGAAACAGTTGATCTTCATATTTTAGAGCCCTGAGTGACAGTTGGCCCACACGTGTTGGCCATCAGGATTGCGCTATAATGCTTTTGTGGACCATTATTTTCTTGCAAGGGAGCTGTGAATGCTGCATGTTGCATCTCTGTCACGTAGAGTAATGCCAAGAAGCTGTATTAACTTTCTTGACTCTTGTTCTCTACTTCTGTGGTGCCGTCATTTTTAAACATTAAAAGTGGTGTTTGACTCCACTCCTGTAGCAGTGCTATGAGCCTTTCTTTGGTTACAAAGTTTGTGATCAAAACAAAGACTGGGCCCTTCATGTTTGCAAATCCAAATACCCGGATTTACAATCCACCAAATCCAAATACCCGGATTTACAGTCCACCAAATCCAGATACCCGGATTTACAGTCCACCAAATCCAGATACCCGGATTTACAGTCCACCAAATCCAAATATGTGCCTCATAGTGAAGAAATGTCTGTGCCAAAGCCTCCAGAAAAGATCCAACTTTGAAAAGATGAATGAGAAAAGGAACTTGCAGAGAATGGTGATGATCAAGTAAGACCCAACCTTTGAGGCTCCTTGTTCCTCTCCTGAACCACATTTAGCTACCCAAGGAGATCTCAATGACCATGTCCGAGATTTCAAGCTCTAAATCCTATCTAATCAAATCTAATGTAAAAGGCAAGCAGATCTTTTGCGAATAAACATTGAAAGGGTGGAATCTACTTCACAGTGACAGTGACCTTAAGGATTTCTTGAAGGATTTCTTGAAGATGGACTTGTCCTTTGCCAAGATGTCAAGTCTGTTATGTAGCCACTGGGTACAAAATAGAGGATTGATTATTCATTGATGCTTCTACAGACAGCTTGAAAGTTGTGCTACTCCACAACAGCAGCAAGTAACCCTCAGTACCACAAGCTTATGCTGCTGCTATGAATGAAACCAGGGACACCTTGTAAAAGGGGTGTATTCAAACTCATTCGGGGTGTGGGCTGTGTCTGGTTTAAGGCACTAGGCCATCATAGTAAACTATAGTTTAAATGTATTCTTTACTTGTAAAGCACTGCATAATATGTTGGAGTTTAAATAAAGGATAGAAATAATATATTGATTTTATTGAAAGAACAAAAAAACAAAGGGATACATAAACAGCCATCCTTTCACCCCCTTGTTATGTCTTCACCCTTCGTATGTCCTAGCCATCCCATTATCCCCTTGTATGGCTCCAGCCATTCTTTCACCTCCTTGTATGTCTTCAGCGATCCTTTCACCTCCACTCCCTTTTATGTTTCCAGCAATCACTTCTCTCCAGTCCCCGGCCATTCGTTATTGATCCTTTAATCGGCTTACCTTTGCTTTGCTGGTGTCCAGTCCCTGTGTCTGTGCTGTGGCTGCACGTCTTGACAGCAGCCGATCTGCACCCCCTCTAGTTATGCCTCTTGGTCCCCCGGATGCCCAGTCCCGGGTAGTTAGTACCCCCCATTTCCCTCTCGGTGCCTGGGAAGGAAACACATGGGAGCATGAAATTTCTGTGGAAGCACCAATGCCATGAAGAGTACCGAAGAGCACCGATGGCATATCAGTGGTGACCATAAAGTCAATTCACTCTTGCTGAGACTACAAATCGGTTTTACAAAGTCCTGCTGTTTTTTGTGTGTATTATGCAAATCCATACTTGCCACCTTCAGATATATAGCCGTGGCACGGCAGTTTTTTATATATCATTCAGTACTGAACACGTCCCCGCATGCACACTTGAGCAGCAACCAACTTACACTTGTAACGTAGTTTAGGAAGAGGAATTAGTAGCAGAGAGAGAAAGAAGTAGTGATGACCCTTTATAGATTGTTGGTACGACCTCACCTAGAATACTGTGTTCAGTTCTGGAGGCCATATCTCCAGAAAGACATAAATACATTAGAGACTGTGCAAAGAAGAGCAACTAAAATGGTCCATGGCCTGTGTAACACAACATATAAAGAGAGACTAGAGGAACTAAACATGTATAGCTTGGAGCAGAGAAGGGAGAAGTGGGATATAATCGCAGCTTTAACATATATCAAGGGTTGTGACCGGCTAGAGGAGGGGGCATTTTCCAAAGGAAGAGGTTTAATAGAACACGAGGACATGAATATAAACTGGAGGGTGGTAGAGTCAGAGGAAAATGTGCGGAAAAATGACTTCACTGAAAGGGTGATAGATAAGTGGAACATTCTCCCATCTGAGGTGGTTGAGGCTAACACAGTAGAACAGTTTAAACATGCTTGGGATAAATATAAGGATATCCTAAATCTCAAACTAAATTGAGGGTCTAGGGTCAGTATTGTTTTAAATAAACAACTGGGCAGACTGGATGGGCCATGTGGCTCTTATCTGCCATCACTTTCTATGTTTCTATGTATGGAGAGGAAGGGCTCCAATTATCCTTTCGCCCCGGGCGCCTCAACTGCTAAGGATGCCCCTGTGTGTGGGCTAAATGTTGAAACTTAAGCTGGAGCTGCAGATTTTTCTCACGTGCCTTGACGTGAGTGTTGGGAACGCGCCACGTGTTCCATGATCTCTCCTGTAAGTATTGCGATCAGAAGAGGCGTTCAGGGAAATGTATAACTGTCATTGTGTCGTCTGGAGACATTGCGACTCTCCTGTAAAATGCTGAACACACAATCCTGCTGTTTCTTTGCCGCTGTGGAAAACCTGGGACCTTCATAATTAAGTTCAAATTAACCGAATGAGCATTCTCCTAAAACAAAACGTTTTTAATTACACTTTTGTTACGAATGTCGGAATTTAATCTGTGCAGTTGTTGTAGGAAAGCTTCACAATGGACGTGGGGCCCAGTACAATTAAAATACAGCTGAATCTTATTTTTTTCCCCAACTATAACCCTGTTACGACAGAATATTGCCCGCGTCGTGCGCCAGTCTGACGTTCCACAAAAAAAAAAAAAAAAAGATTTATGTTCTTCTATTTTACGACCTCTGGATGCTCTTCAAGAAAAACTCTCAGTGGGCACCAAAACATTTTTACTACTGTGATCAAATAACTTAGCAAACGGATACAGGGAAACTATTTTCTTAGTTTACAGCTCTGGTGGAAAGGGACCTTGGAGACCATTTACATTGGAAGTAACGTTTACTCAATATGAATGTTTCCCAGCAGCCCTTGCTGGCTGAAAAATCACCGGCAGCACCGTCCAAATGCTGTCATGACTGAAATGCGCGCTGGCTGCAGGGACCGTTAACGCATCGCTTGCTGCCTCTGGCACTGAACATTTTAACACTTGGAATTTGCCTACAGAAAAAAATGGCCCATAAAATAGCCAGAGTGATCGACACAGCTCAAGACATGTGCTTCTCCGAGACGCAGGCTGTACGTATGTGGGTGCATGGTGCAATCCCCTTGTCTGCAGCTATTTATTTGTAAATCAATAGATAGAAGTATTGTTTTACTGCCGGCAGGTATAAGTTACCTTCAATAACGTCATAGTTGCAGACAATCCCGGTATCCTGGGAGAGAAGGTAAACGACTGCATTTGGGCTTGAGGCCATTTTATGCAAATCATGGGCCAGATCCAGAACAAAGCTTCGGAGCGAATTTACACGTGGCGGAGACGTAAAATCGCCTTTTGGTAAGTACTGCGCATGCGCACCATAGAGAAGCGTACCGTAATTGTGAGCGTATGGCCCATTTACGTATTTGTCACGTAAATATTTACATGTGGGCGTGCCAATTTTACGTTAGTACAAAACGTCTGAATTACGTTAAGTAGGCGGGGGTTTGTATTTAAAGTGTACAGTATGGGCGTGCTTAGCTGCGTAAATTCGTGTTGCCCATACGTACGTGTGCGTATCACTGCGGTTACGTTGGCAAAAGTTAAGGTAGGGTTTGGAAAGCGTATTTTGACAAAATACGTACGTTCAAGGGGTGTGCCTAGGGAAGTGTATAGAATATACGCACACGAAAATACGCTACGCGAATAAACGTACGGCAAACGTAGTTCTGGATCTACCCCCATGTTCTTAAGTCTGTGATCCAAAGCAATACTAAGAATGGGTGGGGCTTGATGATGATGATAACGATGTAATGTGCCAGCAAGCCCCGCCTCATGCTTTGTAACATTATGGATTGACAAGGTTTTGCATTAAAACATTTCATAAATCGTCACCTGTAATCCGGAAGCTTTTTCTTCCCTTCCAGATTTCCCAGGGGCAGAAATAAAAAGTTGGCAACTATGGGCCATATTGACAACTAAGAAGCTTCTTAGGTGCGTAGATTACCGAAATGATCTACTACGCATGTGTGGTAGGTCATTTACACAATCTACGTACTAGTTAGGTACTTTGATTGCCTCCGTGCGGTCTTTAAAGATAGTTTAGTTAGAAAGAGGCGACCTAATGTCACCTCGGGGAGTGTTTAGGTAGAAGTGAGAGGGGGGGGGATTTAGATTAGCCGGGGAGGACAGCGGGGAGGCGTGGAGAGGCATTGTCTGTGCGTAGGAAATTGCGTACGATAAGATAAGGTAGTCCTATGGCATTCGTAAGTGCCATAAGGTATTTAAAAACGGGGGAGGGGGGGGGTTGGGGATCGGGTTAGGGGCTGCATCAGTGAGTTAGGTGCAGATCTGTCCACACCTAACTCACTCTTAGGTGAGAATACGGTCCTATGACTTATATTGACATATGGAAACCATGATCTCATGAATCTAGTGCAAAAATGGGGTTGGTCTGGTGAGTTGTGGTTTTATTCAGAGGGAAATTATGCCTCCAAACAGTGAATGTATGGGAGTTTTTGGCAGTAGGGGAGTGGTTTTGTCCATGTAGAGGGCATGGCCACACTCAAGGGTGTGCCTAGCTCTCTGGTCAGTGGTAGGCAGCCCCTAAAGCCACTCCCTTGTGTTTAAAATGGCCTTGCGTCCTGATGGCAGGTGCGCAAGACACCTCATTGCTGCTCTTCAGGGGACAGACCCAACAACATGACTCCTCCCATTAGCTTCAAAATGTTCAACCTCTGAGCTTCCAACTGTCACTCATCTTGATACAATGAATGAACTCACCGGGGGGTACAATGAAAGTTTGAAAAGCTTTTTTCTCTTCAACAAAAGGTTGTTACCATAGTAACTGACAGTTAAGCTCAGGAGTATCATGGATCTAATGGAATGGGTCATATTGGGTTTTCTGCAATGAATGGGGGAAGATATAAACCTCCCGGCCTCTGTGCCCATAGGGACAAAGCTTTCTCAAATGCAAAGAGTGGCAGAGCCCTAAAAGCGGAATTTTCCTTCCAGAAGCAGGACGGTCGAAAGGTATGTTGAAATGTTAACAAACCCTTCCACCAGGTACACAATACTCTGCTCCGGAGCTTCCAACTGTCACTCACCTGGTTTTAATGAATGAATTAATGTATGAATAACATTTTTCTCAGCACAGGTGGTTACCATAGTAACTGACTGTTGGAAGCTCAAGAACAGAGTATTTTGTACTTGTTGCAAGGGGTCATGTTGAAGGGTCTGCGTTAACATGGTGCATATTGCAATTTCTAATATGTTCAGAGAACACATGCAAGCTTATACAGCATACTCAGAGTGGTGCACAAGGCGATGACATTGTATTTTCAATAAAGTTTTCTGTTCGTGCCCGAAGAATGCTGCAGGCGTCGCAAACAAAGCAGAGGTTGTTTAAATGACTTCACAGAAATACATTCTAGGGAGCAAGCGCTTAGCTTGACATCTCCCTTGTTTACATATGTTATTCTATGCGTGCAGTAAATGTGAGCAAACCTGATGGAGCCGATGTTTATGCGGTAGATATGACAAGAAATATATTTTTATTATGCTGAGTCTGTGGTAACGAGGGATAAAACCTCCATTCAGCATTTTGGGAGTGCTTCCAGTTTAATTTTAAGCGTAACACACCGCCACTCAATGCCACATGCGGCAATACTCCCTAGAACCTTCCATTGCCATCAATATTTGGCAGCAGTAGGCAACTGAGACACAATTAATGCAGTTAGTGGATGGGAAGTTCATCCAAGAGCAGGGAGACGGCCATCTTATTTGTTATCTCCGTGTCTGTGTTTTCCAAGCTGAATTCCTGCCATATACTAAAGGCTTTTTACCAAATGTTCCTGCCTCCCTTTTATAAAAGGCAGCACATTTTTTTTAGTTTCCGGACATGTTAAACTAGAACAGGCAATCCTGGTATTGTGAAACTACAGGTTCCATCATGCTTTGCCAGCTATCCGCTATGGCTTTGCTTTTGGAGCATTGCTGGGAGTTGTAGTTATAAATTGCCAAACGACTGATTGCTGTAACCACCCCTCCCACCTCCCAAACCATGATATATAAACAGACACAATAAAAACTTCCCACCTCCCAAACCATGATATATAAACAGACACAATAAAAACTTGGAGACTTAGGGCTGGATCCAGACCTACGCACACCTTACAGGTGCGCAAGTTCATTACAGCTCTTCTCAGAGTGGGAAGTGCACGCCCCCTGCGCTCGCTGCTGTCGGTAGTACGCTTACGTGTCCAGATGGCTACCTTAACTTTACGGCCGCACTCCTGATCGCAACAGGGCTTCCCCCGCCCCGTCCCCTCATTACCATGACTATTTCCGCCTTCACAGTAGGGATACAAAATTGATAAAGGGGGAGTTCCTTTCTCGTAAGAACCGGCGTACGTAAAGTTTGTTATGTATGTCATGCGCACAACCTTCCAAACGGGGGAATTACCTACGAGATGTGCGTAATTCCCCTGTAGGCCGTAATCGAGGATCTGGCACAGTTTTAGGAATTATATTTTAATTTGGAATCAAAATGTTTAGCTGTATAATGAGTTAAGCTGACGGGGTGGCCACAGTGTAACTTCCAAACCTTCAAACTATACTACAACTGGGTCTATCTAAACAAGTGCAACTAGAAACCAAAGCCACTCCCCATTAACAATGAGGGTGACTATAACTGGGATTCAGCCGCCAGGACTGACTTCCAATTTGAAAGCTAAAAAAGCTGGTTCCTAATACCATAACTGCCCAAAGCTACAGAGTTCCTGTCGCTATGCCACAAAACTCAAGGCCTGAACCCCATTGCTGCCGCCGCACTTTGTCCCGTCTGAAAAGCAAGAATACATGTTAACAAAATGCCATTCAAAGAAACCAACAGGGGAGGGAAAATATCAGGAACAAAGATGGAGTGGGACAACCACATACATCTCCTTTTAACAGCCACTAATTAAACAAACCCCTCCCCTTCCCACCCCTACAAACCTTTAGACCAATAAAACACCTTAAACCCATCATGTCAGGAGGGGGTTGGTTAAGCCCCAATGTAGGGGCGGCGCTCGGCTGTCTGGGAGGTATTTGTGTACTATTACCATAGCATTTCACATTACAACCCTTCCCAGGTCGGACCTTCTTATTAGACCCGGGTAGAATAAGACAGAGGGGATTTTTAACACTACCTCCAAAAACCTGGGTTTCAACTGAGACCCATATATATATATATATATATATATATATATACCTGCACCTTCATATACAGAGTGCCTTATTACATAATAGCTGCACCTTTAGCTGTGAATTTATTTTCGGCTAAGACTCCTATCTACTTTACACATCTGGATGCTGCAATTTCCCCTCGTTCTTCTTTGCATTATGCTGAAGTTTCATTATGCTGGACGGGGACTGTTGGTAAACAGCAATTTTAGAATCATTACACAAATTCTCAATGGGATCAAGGTCTGAGCCACCGCAGGACTCCACTCCAGTAATTAGCTTTAATGTTCTGTTTACTTCACATTACTGAGCATTTTGTTTTGCTCGGTGGTTAGAATTCCTGAATAAATCCATTTCAATTCAATAGTGGTATACAATGGGAAAATGTCAAAAGGGTAAATTCTTTTACAACCCCCATAGGATGTAATATCTTGCAAGCAGGGTCTTCTTTCTTTGTGTTCTCCCTCTACTATAGCACCTTCTGCCTCATCTGCTGCACCTACAGACGGCTGTCCTAGCTCAATGTCCTAGTCCTATTCTCCTATTTAAAGACTGTCTCTGCCTCACTTTTGTATGCATTCACTCACTCTCCTGCAGTATCATGACAATGTTATCCTTTGTACATGATTCCTGGTGTTCTTCCTCTACTATCGCACCATCTGCCTCATCTGCTGCACCCACAGGTTACTTTCTAACCCCATGCAAATAAGGAGTCTTTTATACCACTTTCACATCACCAAAGGCAATAGGTTAAAAAAAAACACAAGAACACATTATAAAACCATGGCCCAGATTTACTAAGCTGCGGGTTTGGAAAAGTGGAGATGTTGCCCATAGCAACCAATCAGATTCTAGCTGACTTTCTCTAGTATGTAATCGGAAAGTGAGAGCTAGAACCTGATTGATTGCTACGGGCAACATCTCCATTTTTCCATACACACAGCTTAGTAAAAATGGCCCCATGGGACAAAAAGGAGACAGGCAACTTTATAGTGGCAAATAGTGGAACTGCAGGCAGACCACAAAGGAGACAGGCAAGCACAACTGGAGTAAGCGGCAATTAGTAGCAATTGTCTGTCTCTGGTCCACCTGCAGTTCCACTATTCACCGCAATGAATTTAGTGGTTGCTTGTCTCCTTTCTAAACCAGAGGAGGGCTGGAAAAGTGACAGGCAACTACTAAATTTATAGCAGCAAATAGCGGAGCTGCAGGCGGACCACAAAAGAGATGTACAAGTACCGCCGCTTGCTCCTTTTCCTGCGTGCAGCTCCCAGCTAAGAGATTTGTTTACTTGTGCCATAGCAATAGTAAACAAATCTCTCCAATCAGGTGTCTTGGTGAAGAACTCATGTTGAAAAACAAAACGGGACCTTTCATACTGACACCATTCCTGTGAGAGACCCGGGGAAAACCGTTCATTAGACCCGGGTAAAGGGAAAAGGGATCTTTCACATCGCCACCAAATAACTGTGTTTTAGCCGAGACCAATGTTTTTGGCCAATAATACGGGTTTTTGGTGGTGATGTGTTACACGCAAACCCGTTGCAAATACAAATGTGTCTCTGAGTCCATCCGAGTTCAAGCTATTGGGTACGGACATATAACTGCCCTGCACAATACTGATGCATTCCTAGATATGTTCTCTTCTCCAGCCCGGTTAGTTTACTACAATGAAAACAGACGCATCCATATGCTGTTATTCAAGCTTTAAAAAAATAAATAAAAGACTATCATGTAGTGTATGAACAGAAATATGTTTTTTACATAACTAAGGGGCGAATTCATAACACCATAATTTTTTACATATACGTGCCAAATTTTGCGATTCTAGCTACTATGCATGCTACGCGTGCCCGGAGGGAAGGCATAGATGCATGCAAGGACGGGGCTTAAAGTGTGATTTATGCAAATCGCGTCATTAAGCCCGCCCCTTGATGATCAATTCCTCCTTTAGGGGCTTCATAGGGATGGGAGTGGGGCTAGATGACGCAATTTGTATAATCTAGTATACTAGTGTTGCCAGGCAGGGGGCAGGACGAGGCCATGGTTTTATGGAAACCACGAGCCTCAAGTCCCTTGCGGGAGATTTGCCGGCTCTCCCGGAATACCAGGAGAACTGCCCGAATTTCGGGGAGAATCCTGGACATTCCGGGAGAGTCGGCAACTATGAAAAAAAGCAATTCTGCTCTTCACTATTATAAGCAAGCGCAGTAGTGTCCACACGTTGTGCCGCTACTGCGCATTTCCATCGGTCAGAAGCAGTCTTGTCTATCACTACTGTAATCCCTAGTGTTCCAGGGGTGGGCGAGGATTGATGATGTCATCAAATACCACCTATCCCTAGTAACTATAGGGATTACAATAGTGATTGACGGGGGGGTCAGGACTTGCAAGAGATTCCGGCTCTCCTGTGATACCCTGACATTAGAACACATACGCAGGGTGGGTGGGTGGTTAAACCTGAAGTACGGAAAAGGCAGCTTCTTCATCCAGGTGCAATAAAATATGCTTTGGCCCTGGTGATACCCCAGATAACCTGGTGGGAAGCTTTGGCGGTGCGGTGATGACGGCTATGGGCACTTGTATCAGCATGGGCCGCGATGCCATTGTACCTGTTGCACCAATGGTCGTTCCGCCCCTGTTATAAACCTTTTTCCACACCTCCCCCGGTCCGCCTTCCCTCCTCCCCCTTTTTTCCCCTGAGTCATTCCCTGTTATTAAAAACTCCAGCTGCCAGGGTTTAACCCCTTTCGGGCCTATGCAGCCCTAAGTTGTCATTTTTTTATTGTTTTCATATTTTTATCTTATCTTTATCTATGTAGGGCTGTGTTTAAACTGTAAATAGGACTATAAATAGAACTATTTAATGACTCCATTTTGCACCCCTGAGCTGGTGTCAGATTTTAGGTGGAAGCACAGGGAATCCGGTCAGCTAGCGCAATCGGAGCAGCACTAAATGCAGTGGAACACACTGTTTCACTAGCGCAGAGCATATAGAAGCGAATACAGCTCTGCAGTCGACTTCCTGTACTCGCTCCCGTTCCGCATATGCGCAGAACGGTATTTGAATGTCAACCTTTGTACAAGCGCTATAACCGCGTGTTTAAACGTCTACTCTGAACTCCTGGGCCGTATTCAGAGATCCGTTTTTTTTATGGACGCCATTATACGCACGGCCGAAACATGGAAACACCCACTAACAACCCCGACACTCCCCTCTCCCGGACGTGCGGTCGAGGACTTACGAGTCCCTAGACCACTCTGTTCTTTCCGTGTGGACTTACGTGCGTTTATGTGATCCGTCCGTGCGATTCTTGATAACCATGCCTCCATGCGCTCATTTAAATGAACTTGTATGTCAATTTTTCCATCCGTCGGATTTCCGTGCGTATGTTCCCAAGTGAGATTCACATGTACGTCCGTTAGGCACTTACATGCGTATGGTCAACTTAAATAGCGTAACTAAAGTTACTACCCATGCGCAGTTGATCCGATCGTAAAATTACGCACGTAACTACCGTCAAAAACGGATCTCTGAATACGGGCCTTGGTCTCAAATTGTGGAGCGGCTGCGCCTCTGCTTATCTTCAGCGGTGTGTTGAGACAGACACATCTTAGCTGTGTTTACATGCTGGGAGTCAAGAGATCATGCATTTTTAAAATACCTTCCAAATGGAGCTTTCAGCTGTTTATACAAAACTGTGTGCAATTGTGTTATAAAAATGACGGATTATTTGCTCGGTACACTTGGCTTCGTTTCGGGAGCGTTCTCTGTACTGATCTAAATGAAAAGTATCTCTCGGAATTGCTGCAGTACACACAGAAATCTAATTTCCCCGGCTGTAATATATTGTGGGAAGAGCAGTACCTGAATGTGGCTGCCTAGGAGCACAATGCTTTCACAAATATGAAGGTCTGAGTCAGTCACGTCAGCATTGCCTGCTCTGTAAAGAAGAATTATATTATACAAAGAGTTTGTTTACATATGTTCCTTCTACAGCACTATATTAATCAAAGTTGCCAATTATCCATGAATACCAGGGAGAATGACTGAAGATTGGGTGATCTCCATTGGTGTATCTATAATGGGTGCAAGGGAGGAGCGGAGAAGGGGGGGGGGGCTCAGGGTTCAGATGAAGGGGAGGGGGGTCATGGTGGTATTAGTATTTGGAGGCCTTAGGGGCTGGAGGGCCCATGTACAAATCTTGCACAAGGGCCCCCTCACTTCTTAAAACACCCCTTGTGATCTCCCTGACTACCTGAAGTGTTGGCAATCTCCCTGATGCTGATTCAAATGTAAATGTGGAAAATGCGGTAGGAAAATAGAATTTAGAAATTGTGTCCTATGTTGCCTACATGGAGGTCAATGGAGGTTGCCATTTTTAAAGACTGGTAGTTATCTAAAACCACACGGTCCAGATTTACTAAGCTGCAGGTTTGGAAAAGTGATTGGAGATGTTGCCCATAGCAACCAATCATATAGCTGCCATTCTCTAGTATGCAATAGTTAAATGAGATCTAGAATCTGATTGGTTGCTATGGGCAACATCACCACTTTTCCAAAACCCGCAGCTTAGTAAATCTGGCCCTAAGTCAGTTATATCAGCATTGCCTGCGCTGTAAAGAAGCTTTATATTATACAACGTTCAGAGTTTTATTTCATATGCTTCTTTCATCTGAATGTGTCATAGATTCATGGTCATTTAAGTAACTGAAAGTTCTGTTTTTTAACTTTAGCTTCTTTTATTTGTGCAAAAAAATTTGTTTTAGATTGCTCTACAGATTAACCAATTCTCCCACAATTGTTATTTTACAGAGCATGCATGTGCCCTTTAAGGATTAAAGGAGGTTTATCACCTGTACCAATAGAGACGATTCATTAATGCCCAGAGGGTTGGAACACATCCTTTAGCAGACACAGCTGGTCTTACACATGTTTCTCATGATACAAATATTAATCTGTATTTTCACATGCCGTGTCTGCCCAAATGACAAATGTGAACAATTAGACCAAAATAACCATTCACTGACTTGAATTACATGATGTTTTGGAAAGCGTTTAACAGCTCTCAACGTATTTCAAAAAATTCTTAAAACACGTTAACACCAGGGATGCCGACTATTTAAAGCCATAGATTCCTGCAAGAGGGCAGGGCTTAATGACAAACCTTAAGCCCCGTCTCCGGTCAATCACTACTGTAATCTATAGTGTTCCAGGGGTTGGACGGGGCTTGATGACATCATCAAGTCCCTCCCATCCATAGTAACTCTAGGGATTACATTTGACATTGACAGGGGGCAGGACTTGTGGAGTTTGGCCAGCTAGGGTTAGGGTGAGGATTAGGGTTTAAGGGGTAGGTTAAGGTTAGGGCTCAATAAGGGGAACATCAGGCTGCAAGAAATGGGTTAAATTTAGGGCTTGGATGGAAGTGCTTAACTGTTGGTGTATCACTCTGCACAACTCTGGGACTTGCCGCACCGCCACTGTCCAAAATGGAGACTGCCAACCGTCGCCATTCAATTGCCGCGTTGTACCGGCAAACCGCATCCATGGGCAATTTGTGACATTTGTTTGGGTTTTCTTCATGGTCAGTGGTTTTTTCTTGGCATTATCGTAACATGTTCTTGTCAGTTTGACCAAAGACAAACTGGTCAACTATTGGTTAGATTGGCTCACAAACCCTCAAAATGGTTGACCTTGTGTCTTTTCTTTTCTTTTAAGTCAATTCAAAATTTACATAGAATTTTGGAACTAGATTGAAAACATAAGTTTGAAAAGCCCTTGTGGTCTGATTGACTTGACAGCCATGTTTTCACCCAAATACCGATCAACGGGTTGAAGCTACAAAGTTCCCATTTGTTTGGTATTCATTTTAGTTTCTGTATTTTATTCTTCAAGCAAATTTGGGACTTGGCACCTCTCCCTCCATTATCTACACTTCATTGCCCCCCATACTTGCTTCTGCATTATCCTATTACACATACATACTTAGGATTTCGCTGGTAATCATCTTTTCTACATACCTTCTAATTTGCTTCATTCACCTTCAACTTTATTTCACAAAATCCAGGCTTTGAGCCAGAATGACAATTTCCAATTATTCAGTTAGAAAAGTTCAGAGGATATAGATATATTTATTTTTTTTTCCTTCTGTTAAGACCTGGAAAAAGTTTTGCAGTCTTTAATCTTCCATTTTGTTGTTGTCGAAAGTTACTATTGCTATGGCTTTAAACCCGCAGGCAATTTGATTTTTTTTGTTGTTGTTGTTGAAAGAAAACTATTTACTTTAAGCATCTTTCCCTTGTTTGTGATGCTAGATGCATACCCAGCACTGGAAACATTTTTCCAGGCTCCCATCTTGGCCGTCGTGACTTTTTTTTTCATTAGAGAGGACTGGATGGAGCCCAGAAAATTACCTTACTTATATCAAACTCTATGATACGCAGCTTTTGATGTGCATTTTCTTTTTCAATGACTCTCTTTGTATAGTGATTTGGCAAATATATGGAAGACTTTATTTCAGGAAAAGTAAAGAATTGGCTTTTTTTTTATATCAAGAGAATAAGACTTGGCGATGATCTATATGCAGATTGTAAAAAAAAAACCTGAAGTCCATTTTCAGAAGAGATAACTTCAGAATGTACCCATGCCTTTTGAAATATATGAATAAATCTCATCCAAGAGGCTTGTTTAAAGTGATCAACCAATGGAAATACAAACAGCCAGCTCCTCTAAGAAAGACGTGTTTCCAGACAAAACTGGTTGACAGACCAGAGGGTTCTATTTTTTACGTTTTTGATTGGATTATGAAGCTTTTGTAAAGGGAGCTCAAAAATTCATTTCAGCCTAATGCTAAGAATCAAGGAGAAGGAGCTATAGCCTTAGCCTAATATATTAAATCTAAGGGGAATGCCAATCAAAATAAAATGCGTTTTCAATAAAAGAAATGTGACATCTACTAATCGGACACCCGTCTTGCTGGGCTCGGAAACTCGGCAAGAAATATTACCCTGAATGATCTTTTGTATCACACTGTTTCTATGCCACCAGTAAGTCTGAGCTTCGATTGCGTTTAACATACTGACCTTTTTGTTTGTCTATCAGACGTGAGTGTTTAATATTCCCTGCAACGTGCCTGTCTTTATCTCAGTGTTGATCATTGTACCGAACTCCAACCCCAAATCGTACCATCTGTCTTTTCTGTTACTCAGGTTGTCACTGTGCCAGCCTGCCGTTCTTGTGCCATGGACAAGGTCACAGCGCAGCAAGCTGCTGAGCTGGCATCTGATCCGTGCCTGGTGACATGTGGCACCGTTGACAGTTTAGGATCTCGTAGTTCTTTATAATGTGTGTAGGTGCATGTGTTAGTTTCCCAGCAGGTATATATTTGTGTGTGTCTGATTGGCTGCTGTGTTGCTTCTATTATGCAATTTGCTAAATAAACAAGGATATTTTTGCAAACTGAT
>WWET01000065.1:647246-675566 GCA_011038615.1 Limnodynastes dumerilii | reverse complement strand
AAGAGTCGTATTTAAATCTGGTTAAGCCCTTACGCAAGATTCTCATTTGTGCACTTCCTCCAATTTCCGCTGAGCTGGTGTGTACATTCTTAATATAGGGTGCTGGGTTTCGGAGTGATCTCTCCTCGCACAAACGTAACTTTAAATTGTACGGCGATTCGCTATTGTAACGCCGCTGTCTTTGCGAATGGGGTTCCGACCGTTTCGGAGTTCTGAATCTGCCCACTTGCGAGCGCCACAGGGAGTCTGCAAAAGAGTTATGAATGGGCAGCAGGGGGCTCAGGGACTGGGCCTTATCAGTGTGGAGTTTGTATGTTCTCCCCGTGTCTGTGTGGGTTTACTCCAGGTGCTCCGGTTTCCTCCCATACTCCAAAAACATGATAGTAGAGTAATTGGCTGCGGAATAAATTACCCTAATGTGTGTATGTATGTGTAGGGACCTTAGAATGTAGCTCCAATGGGACAGGGACTGATGTGAATGTGAAATATTCTCTGTAAAGCGCTATGTAATCTGATAGCACTATATATAAACACCTGTTAATAAATAATATATCACGTACAGTAACTTACTTTTTTGTCAATTTTAATAGAATTCTCAATGAGCTAAACTACATACAAAGACATCTACCTTATGGTTTTCTTTTTTAATTCCAACTTTGCAAATAACCTTCGGTAGTTGATAAAAAGTGTACATTTTAAGTAATAAGAAAAAGATGAGAAGTTTCCTAATTGAGTTTAAAAAGTTAAAAAAGGGAGTCATTTATGCCTAAATAATTTTTTACATCTCGTTCTACTGTTTACTGAGTGAATGACACTGTGTTTACAAGGATCATTTACAGAACTCAGATTTTGTTGCCATTTAGCTGAAAATGATTAATCTTCCTGGTAGATTTGTTGTGTTTGGAGGATCAATCACATGCTGGTTAAGACGGTTTGTGCCCCAAAGCTGTTTTTTTTTTTTTTTGTGGGAATGTCAGAACCATTAAATAGTTTATTCAGATTTTCAAGACCCCCCAATGCTGTAATTACAGTGAGGTCACTTTAATTATTTTCTTAAAAAGAATGCAGGCCTGTGTTTTTACTGATTGGTTGGGACTGTAAGGCAAACAAGGAAATTGCTGTGTTTGGTAAATCCAGACATTATCGGAAGGCAGCGTCCATGGTCTGACGGAACCTTGAAAATGTCTTTATTCTGAACGACGCTTATTGAAAACTCAGCTATTCAGTATGACCAGATCACACTATTCCAAGTTTCACATTTCTCTGACAGTCGAGTTCTGGTATCTTGATAGACTCAGTAGTATTTAATGTTATTAAGCTGAAGACAAGGCATAAATGGGATCTGTCTAAGGAGTGGGCTGGCAATTGCCTGTTACACAATGCCTCAGGCTCTGAAACTTTAAACAGTGGCTCTGAAGTCCTATATTAAATCAGATTTTACCCTTTTTGTTATTCTGAGTAAAAAACAATAATTATTTTATATTTTTAAAGTCATTATATAGAAGAAGTTACATATTTACATAAAAGAGTTTTAGCTGACAGAAACATTTTTGACATAACAGTGGCTCTGAAGTCCTATATTAAATCAGATTTTACCCTTTTTGTTATTCTGAGTAAAAAAACTATAATTATTTTATATTTTTGAAGTCATTATATAGAAGAAGTTACATATTTACATAAAAGAGTTTTAGCTGACAGAAACATTTTCTACATAGTTATATAGTTGATGAGGTTGAAAAAAGACACCAGTCCATCAAGATCAAACTATTATGGTCCTCCTACGATCCCTATTTTTTTTCATTGAAATTGATCTAGATCAGGGGTTCTCAGGTACCAGCGCATGTTTTCCAAGTCTCCTCATAATCACAAGTTATATAACGAGCATAGCCCATGGATCTTTTCACACAGCCAAGGCCACATCCTGGTATCCGGAGACAAACTTTGGTCCATCCCTCTACCTCCGGACATAATAACGTTGGGCAGGGGCGTAGCTAAAGGTTCATGGGCCCAGGTGCAAAAGGTCAGCTTGGGCCCCCCCACATAGAGGCTGTTTGAGGTGCATTACCATAGTGCCAGTGGAGCGCAGCGCACCTCAAAAAACCTGTATGATCAGGTCTACAGAAGACAGACGAGTGACAGGCTGGTGCCCCCAGTATCCCTCATCGTGTGTCCAGTTCCTCCAGTATCCCTCATAATATATCCAGCCCCCCAGCATCCCTCATCATATGTCTAGTACCCCAGTATCCCTCATCATATATCCAGTTCCCCCATTATCCCTCATCATATGTCCAGTACCCCAGTATTTTCGAATTTTCTCTATATAGCTATTCTTTTCAATTTCTACATTTCATTTCATTTAATGTTGTTATTCATAATTAAATAAATAAATATACTAATAGTTTATTTCATTTAATGTTGTTAATCATAAATAAATAAACAAATATATAAATAAATAAATTATTAATAATAATAATATTAATAATAATAAATAATTTTCAAAACAAATAAAAATAAATAAACGGAATAAATAATAAAAAATATGTATATATATATGTGTTTATATATATATATATATATATATATATATATATATATATATATATATATATATATATATATATATATATATATATATATATATATATATATATATATATATATATATATATATATATATATATATATATATATATATATATATATATATATATATATATATATATATATATATATATATATATACACACATATATATATACATATTTTTTATTATTTATTCCGTTTATTTATTTTTATTTGTTTTGAAAATTATTTATTATTATTAATATTATTATTATTATTATTATTATTAATAATTTATTTATTTATATATTTGTTTATTTATTTATGATTAACAACATTAAATGAAATAAACTATTAGTATATTTATTTATTTAATTATGAATAACAACATTAAATGAAATGAAATGTAGAAATTGAAAAGAATAGCTATATAGAGAAAATTCGAAAATAGAAATGTAGAAATAGAAGTATATTCTGAATAGGGAGCTTTATGAAATAGAATTGTTCGAAATTGAGAATAATAGCAATAGAGAATAATCGAAAATAAAACAATCGAAATAGAAATACAATCGAAATGTGCATGTTTCGTAACTTATTAGATTCGAAATAGGGACCGTTCGAAATAACGAAAATTCAAAATAGCGAACTTTCGAATTAGCGAAAATTCGCAATTTAGTGGTCGAAATAGAGATTTTCGAAATTGGCATTTTCTAACCGGGGACTGCATACCCACACATGTATATATATGTATATTTTATACAGAGAGAGAGAAAAATATGGATATTAAATTACAAATTTAAGGGGGGCGAATAACGTAAGCACCCAAAATATCGATTCATTGGGGGGGGCTCCAAACCAGTATCTTGCCTAGGGCCCCATGAAGTCTTAATCCGGCTCTGCATGCAATCATAGACTTATACCTCCAAAGACTGCCCTTATCTCTACGTATGTTCTTACGTGCGTATATGTATTCCTTCCGTGCAATTCAGTATAGCCACGCCCTCAAGCATCATTTAAATGCTTCCCCCCACCCACTTTCATGTACATTTTCAAGTACGTATTTCTACCGCGCCCATCCGTACGTATGTCCCGAAGTGCGATTCACATGTCTGTGCCTAAAGCACTTCTGTGCGTATATTTTACGTAACTAACAGAAAGTTACTACGCATGCGCATTTAAAACGTGCCTAAATATATGCACGCAACTCCACGTGAAAATGGATCTTTGAACACGGTCCGTTAGGTCTAATTCACAGTTAAGAGTAAAATTGCGAACATACCTAAATATACGCACATGTAGTATCTCGGCACGGATATCTAGGAACGGAATAAAAATTTGTTGTGAAACCGGTCCTAAATAAGGATTTGGCCTATCACCTGTAACTCTTGCTTACCAGTAAAATAATTCACTTACCAGAGGTTGTGTTCATTGTTGCCTAACTGTCAGAAATCCAGTACAATGCTTTATATTCATTGCCTGATTAGCCATTAGGCTGTCTAGGCTGCAGATTAGGGCCCATGGCTTTAGGGGGCGCCACCACCAGTTCCTTGAGTAGAGGGACTGAGGCTTGGATGTTTGAAATAAATACATTGTAGCTGAAAAAAGTGTTAATATTGGTGGTTAGGAAATGGAGAAAAACTATTTTAAAATAAAAGGTCATTTTTGATATAATGCTTTTGCCGATGGCCATGTTTGAGGCAATCCCTGAGTCTCAAAACATTCATAGGGAAAGCATGTCAGCCATGAGAGGTTTAAAGAAAAGTATAATTATTAACATATCAAAATTCTAAAAAACTGAAAACAAAAACCCAAACCTCACAAAATGAATACACAGCGTTTATAAATTATTAAATATGTGTCATGATGTAATGTGTTTGTAATTTGCTTGTACTCAAATCATATTACAGAAAAGTAAACAGTCTCTAAGAAACACCAAAAGTGCATTAAAAATGCATTTAAACAAAGCTTTACACAGTGAACTGTAGCAAAGCTGAACTAGACTAAATATATGTAAATATGACATAACAGTTATGTACATTTCCATGTATGATTAAACACCAATCTCTTTGTAACTTCAATATTAGACTCCAAAAAATACAGAAACCAACTAATGAAAGTTGACAAAATTTTGGTGGAATTTTGTTTACACTTATTGGGCCAGATCTAGAATTAAGCTAGAATTGGGTACACTAGTCTTTGCTTCGGAGACTAGTGTACATAATTAGCGGGTGTGAGTCTCTGCTGCTAAAGGGTCGTTCAGAACTGGCTGGGAATTCGATTGCTTTGCCTTGCAGAGGCAAAGTAATCGATGACAGGAACAGCGAAGATGGAGCTTCAAATGAAGAGTCTAAGTTTTACTCCAACACCTTCCCTAATCCTTACCCTAACCCTCCTCTTCAATTACCCTAACCCTAACTCTTCCCCGCAGCCTAACCCTAAGACTCTCCTCCCCACAGCCCAACCCTAAGACTCCCCTGCCTGTAGCCTAACCCTAATATTTCCTTTTCTGCAGGCTGACCCTAACCCTCCCCTTCTATTACCCTAACCCTCCCTTCCCCAGAGCCTAACCATAAAAGTCCCCAGAGAGTGTTAATCGCCTCTCCGATGGCTTCCAATGCAACGGGTCCAGTGGCTTGAAAAAATGAATGGGGAATTATGCCGATCGGCACACTTAACCATTCTAAAAACAAAAAGGCTGCCTTTTCGAAATAGAGACAGACGAAAATCAGTTTTCAGCTGTCTTTACTTCTATAAGGAGCATTTCGAGGCAGCGACTCCCGCCAGTAGTTAGCGATCCCATATTCTGTATGTGTGAAGGAAATGCACACACCCTGTTCGCATGTGGCGGGGTATTGTATGGAACACAGCCAAGCCTTTTCTGTATGAACAGCATGCGTTCTCCCATCCATTATGTGTACACATACTGAGTGGGTCCGTCTCTGAGGTTGACTGCATTCCAATGCATAGGTCTCTATACTGTGCATGTGCAGTACTAGCGCATAGTTGGCTTACACCCACCTTGTGCATAAGTAGGCTTTCATTAGTAATCCTGGATCCGGCCCGTTATTGTTGTAATTGTTTTAATAATAGAAGACTTTCTCACTGTTACGGCTGCCGCCGCTACTTGTGAGCGGTCAGCTGTTCCCTTACCTGGTGATGTGTCCCGCATCTCTGCTGCTGTCCTCTCTCCATAGCGCGGCCTCCCCGGGACTTCCCCCTCCGATGCCTCTCTTGGCAATGGCGTCCTGGTTACAACTGACACGCGGGTGCCGCTGCTACAGGTGCACGTCCCACGTGTTAATGCTGCGTCTTTGTTTACTTGCTGCCAGATGACTCAGGGGGCCGGACGCTTTCTCACCAATCAGAATCCATCTACCTCTATTTAGGTCTCTCTCCCTCATAGCTCAGCGCCGGCTATAGCTCCTGTTTCAGCCTCTGTGACCTGCTAAATCTTGCTGTGTGCCTAGTGCTTCTGCCTAGTGAACTTTTGCTGCGTGTCCCACTTACCTGCCTTGTTCCTGCCCATCTTTGCCTGTTGTTCCATCCCTTCTTTCTTAGCCCTATTTGTACCTGCCTTTCCCACATTACCTATACTTACCTGAGTGTTAGTGTTTGTTATCTCTTTATGAGATACCCCTGAGTGTGTGTGCGTGTGAATTAGCCCTAGTTAGTCTAGTTAGTCCCATGAACCACTTTTGTCCTCAGTGCCACGTTTTTCTGTTCATTGTTAGTCTGTCACCAGTGGGTCCCTTCCCACTGGTCCTGCCTCCCACTAATATCCCTTGTTTTCCTGTCTTCTCCCGGTTCACTGTTGGGTGTGCTTTTTTTCTCTTCTGACGAGTCCCAGTTCAACGAGGTGCGACCACATCTTCAGTGGGAGCTGAAGTCCATCCCCACCATCAGGGGCTCTGGTGAAAACCACCTGAAGGTAAGCCTCCACACCACAGAAGCTTGCTCGCCCACTACTTGTGGTTCTCCTGGGGATCACTCCGGTACTCACCAGGTAAACCCGTAGTATCCCACAATAGCTTCCCGGGACCACTCCGGTACTCTCCAGGTAAATCCGGAGTGTCCGTACGTTGAAAATCCTAACACTCACTATACCTTCCCAAACGGATCCCATACAGATCTCTTTCATTGTTTTTCGTTGTGTTGTGTTTGGACATCTTGCTGTCCAATCAGGAATTTAGTAGCCATGGTTTGTCGCCATACTGTCTCCTGTAAAATAAAACCATCATATAAAACTGGATTTCAACTGCTTTTTTATGTTTCAAGTGAATTGTCTTGAAACCCTTTCCAATAAAGAACTCCTGACACCAAGGGCTGTATTAGTTAAAGGTACGCAATTATACGCACGTACGTTGCAACGCAACACCCATCACACTCCCTCACACGAACCGGTTTTCAGTGACTTACACCTTCATAGACCACCCTTATCTCTATGTGTGCATTTACGTACGTATAATGCTTACGTACGTTCGTATGTAATTAACCGCGCCCTCAAATGGTCATTTAAATGCCTCCCCCCACCCACTTTCACGTAAATTTGTCCGTATGGATTTCAACCACGCCCCTCCGCACGTATGTCCCCAAGCGCGATTCACAAGTACGTTCCTAATGGACTTCCGTGCGTAAATTCAATGTATATAGCGTAAATAAAGTTACTATGCATGCGCAGTTACTCCGATCCTAAAAATATACACATAGAACTCCGCGCAAAAACGGAAGTTTGAATCCGGTGCCAAATCTGTAGCCAATTTCTTCCACCCCACAGCACCAATTCTTCCAGTACATCTCTTAGTAGTCCTACCAACTCTTAGCCAATAACACGCCCATTACCATATAACCTGGACACTATAAATTTCCCTCTCCTTTCAGACCCCTTCTAATCGCATGTATCCTCTCCATATCCACCTGTCTATACTTCATTGATTACACACCACCTATTACAACTCACCTGGCTATGGATGGATCAATGGACTGGACTGGCGGACAGGCAACATTGTTTAATTTAGATTGTTTTGCTTTAGAAAAAGTTTAAGCTTTATGTTCTTGGTTAAAACTTACATCAAAACTTTGTGGTTACTTATTTTATGTCTAAGTGATTTTCCATAACCGCTATATGCCAAAGATCTCGTTACTTTTACTTTTTAATATTCTTTTTATTTATTGACTCTTTTTGACGTCTTAATATTGTGGAATATTTATTCTATTGACTTGTAAATTTGCTTCTGTCCAGTGGTGGAATGGTTATTGTGCTGCTCACCCCACATTGCGGCCCTGATTCAGAGATTGAAAATAAGAACTTAAAGTTACACTTGGGCTAAACCATGTTGATTTTAGGGGAGTCAAATTTCATTTGTTGCAACATTATTATAGTTAAAATGTGATGTTTCCCAGCTAAAGTCTAATTAGCAGTTTAAAAGTGAAGCTGATCAGATATCTGTGTGCAATAAGTAAAAGCAAAGCATTCTCCCTGCATGCATAGAATAAAATTAACTTGACTCCCCCTGAAATCAACATGGTTTTGACCAGGTGTAACTTTAAGTTCTTATTTTCAGCCTCTGAATCAGGCCCTGCATCTGTAATATCTTCGTGTTTTATATCCAGGTGGCCTGACCACTAAATCCTTTTTTGAGCAGAGGACATAGTAACAGGTAGGTGTGGGGCATCTTTATCAAGGTGACCAAAATGTGATGAGTGCAGGGGGTGCATTATTCCTTTCAGAGAATTCTGTGGTTTTGTAAATGTGTATTTCATTTTCTAGCCACTAGTGGTTGTCCTACAGCATCTTGTTTTCCAGCCTGATCCTCGATGCCACCTCCAACCACCCCC
This sequence comes from Limnodynastes dumerilii, assembly GCA_011038615.1. Classification (NCBI taxonomy): domain Eukaryota; kingdom Metazoa; phylum Chordata; class Amphibia; order Anura; family Limnodynastidae; genus Limnodynastes; species Limnodynastes dumerilii. The sequence goes on along the minus strand of WWET01000065.1, from coordinate 667,169 downwards.
AATATGAAAACCACCTTTTAAAATCTGGGTCGACTTTTCTTTTCCTCTTTGTGACAAATATCTCCCTACCATAGAGGAGACATATTATGTAGGTAGTGGGAGTTTGGGCAGCATAATATGTCATAGGCTAATAAACTATCCCAGGAAAAGGAAAGTTTAAATGTTAGGTTGGACCACATAAATTTTGACTACCTGTAACATGTATATTATGCACCATATCACCCCTGCGGTATGATACAGTTGACAAGATTTTGCCACATAGACATATCCTCATGGTAATGCACAAACAGTACAACCAGTTTAACAACTGTGACTGCACAGAGCTAAGCTGTCATCTGCTGGCAAGTTGGGATGCTTACAATGGAACGGACAGCGCGGATGCACAACAGACACTATACAGAGACTTAAAACACTTCCATCAGTGGGGCTGGTTGAGTCCGCAAGTGGGCGTTCTCTCTTGGACAATGTACAGAACCTGTGTTGCCTTTGCTCCGGACCAATCCAGACCTTTGGAATTTACGTGTGCTTGAGTAGGAAAACTTAAAATAGCCTTGGGCTGTCGAAAAATCAGTCAGTGTGCAGTGGTGCATGCAGTGGGGGTTTCTTATTGCCCAGAAACCCCCTCCTCTCATAGAACCGTGACTACGGCCTAGTTTGCAGAGTGAAGCCGGGGCCAAAATTTATTCCCACATTCACTTGAGTTGGTACTTCTGATTTTGGAAAAAGACTTCTGTATCTGACTAATATCATCCTTGTGCCTTTTAATATAAGGTTTAACAGTACATGGGGGAATGTTAGAGGACTGGAGAAGGCACTCTATATAAAGTATATCGGGGAATATTAAGGGTCTAAGGCCTAAGATGGCACATTAAAAACGGAAACCTGTATCCTGCTATGACAATTCCCTTATTATTAGTGTCACCAGAATGTCCTTTTCTTCCTGTCACCCCTCTCATAGGTTTGTGGGTGGACAAAACCCTGTTCTTTGGTGATCCTGATGTATGCATCGCATAGGTAGAGCTGCAATTAACCATTTCAGAACTGCGACATAAGGGTCTAGATTTACTAAACTGCTGAAAAGGAAAAGTGGAGATGTTGCCCATAGCAACCAATCAGATTCTAGCTGACATTCTTTAGTATGTAATAGGAAAGTTAGAGCTAGAGTTTAATCGATTGCTATGGGCAACTTCTTTATTTTTCCATGGTTTACTAAATGTAGCCCAAAAAGTTTTATATCCTATCCATAAACAAAACATTTCATTCTTGTCATTTAAAAAGCTGAAATAAAAAAAAATGGTTGTAATATTCCGATATGCAGTACCTCAAACAATTTGGATCCCCTTGATATTACAGAGATGTCTTTTTTTTAATAAAGTAATAAGTGCAACCAAGTAAAGACTTTGTCTGCCATTGTATTGTAATCACAAATATTTTACTCAGGAATGTTCATACAGAGTGACACATTAAGTACGAATCGAGCAGCGTTTCATTTTAAATATAGTAGGTTACAATTATTATACATGAAGCATACGGGAGAACAATATCATTTCATCAGCGATATACAAACACAGCTTTGGTTTAATGTGATTTTTGTTTTCTCAGCTGTTGTCGTAATCATAGTAGTGTCAATGTATATTTGATATTTAGATACAAATAATGAGAACAAATGGAAAATGCACAAGATAATATTGGTTTGTACGAGAATCAAAAAACCATCTTCCATACTGCACAAAAAAAGTCATTAACAGTTAATGTAACATCTGAGATGGAGAAAGAAAAAAGTTTATACAGTATAAGCTCACAAACTTTAATATAGTGATCCTAACCCACTTACTGCACCCCTATTGTACCAATAACATCACAGATCAAACTTCTATTTCTGTCACTTTTATAATGGATGCTTATCGTGTAATATTTCATTACATGTCAATCGGCTAAGAATTTGGCCTTCCCCCACCAGGTCAGTCAATAACCTGAAGACAATAATTACAAAGAGACTTAGGCTGCAGTTAAACTGGGGACACGGTTTATTGAGGGGTTCTCTAAATGGGACTTTATGAATTTTGGGCTGAAAAGATGGCAACAGAAGAGGGGGGGTCAGAGGTCCTTGCCTGATGCAAATTTAATGAACCAAAACTAAAACTAGGTACCAAGCAGTAGTCACTAGGTAATAACCAAAAACACTTTTAATCCAAGAACCACCCGATTAAAAATGGGGGGTGGCAAAATCCAGGGGATACAGTTGAGTGTCATAACATACCATTCCACTGTGTTATGAGATTGCTCCCAGAGTGTGAAGTCTAACTGGGGTCTGGTCTTCACTAGAGTCCCTGATGGTGTATTAGTGCACACAAGATAAATACAGGTAATATGAGAATAGTGAACTGGGCACCACCAATAACAAAACAGGGAACAATACCAAATCGACAACAGGCTATAAACACTACAGAATACAATACTGTGATTAAAGGAAACACCAAGCACAAGGCAGAAGTAACGGAACACAACAATAGATGCGGGGTAAACTGGATACAAAGATACAAACTGGAATCAAGATAACAGAAAACACTAGATGCTGGAGCATAAAAGGAAACCGATATACAAAGATAGCAATGTAAATAAATACATGCAGAAACCAGAGGGCAACTGACATACAGAACAAAAGGCAGCTGGTTCACAAACGCAGATATAATCGAGCGCACAGGCAACAGGAACACAGTTTAAGTAATTCATGACCAGCAGCCTGCTCAGGGTGAGGAAGTCCTATATGAGCAGGCTGCCCAGGTGCATAATAAACTAATGATTAAGAATTCAACAGCAGCCCTTAGGGGAAGGTCAGAATAGCGTCCATGATTCAGAGGCACACAAATGTCCAAGATTTGGCCTAGGGGGAAGATATTACACATACACATGGTGTAATGAATGAATGCTCGCCATCACTGCATTGAAGGACGCAGGTTGATGATATTGCGCTCTACTGTGATGCCTGTTCATCACTTGCAGCTTACCTACAGTTCTAGACTCAACATGACGTGGATGTGTGAGCATTATACTTTATCTTTGGTATTGGATCCAGATATATTGGATACAGCTGTCTCAGAGTGGCTGTTTTGGAGACTTGGGGACCTCCGCAAGAGGTGAGCTCTCAGTTTAGAAAGATATTTGATATGTGACCCACAATTGGGATTCTAAATTTTAGAGTTAAGACCACCCAACAGAGAAGCCTTGTACAGGCGGGTGGCTTAAACACATGTCTGCAGATATCTGTAACTAATTCTCTGACTTATTTTAAAGATAGAAGATCATGGTTAGTTACTGGGTAATGGCTAGAGTGCCAGGCTGTGTTTTGTTTTTGTGCAAATTCCCCTTGCCTTGTGCACCTGCAATATAAATTACCTTACAAACTGATCTGAAGCAACCTCTATCTTGGAAGTGTATATATATATATATATATCTATATATATCCAAGATCGGATAAAAAATCTGAGATAAGCATGAAGAAAAATGTCATTTTGCCTTGAGTCCTGTATCGGTTCATCTCGGAACCCTTACATTTGACACAATTCGAACCACTCATCTCTAATTATAACTCGCATGCTACACTAACACTGATGTTCAAGTTGGTGCAAATCAGTCATAAGCCTGGAAAATGCTAAAATGGTCATTGTACTTTGTGATGATGAATAACCTATGACATTCATTTACTGACTTGGGGCTGGATCCAGACCTTGTTAAGTGCTTGAACTTAGTTACTTCTGGGCTAAACCATGTTGATTTCAGGGGGAGTCAAGGTAATTGTATTCTTTGCATGCAGGGATATATCTTTGAATTGCTTACTGCGCACACATACTGACCAGCTTTACTATCACACTGTTATTTAGACTTGGGATAGGAAACATCACCTCTCAACACTAATACTGTTTGCAACAGATGAAATATGACTCCTCTGCAATCAACATGGTTTAGCCCAGAAGTAACTAAGTTCATGCACTTAACAAGGTCTGAATTCAGCCCTTGGTGACTAGATGCTGACTGTGGACAGTGAATATCTGCTTAAGTGTACAAACTTTTATTGATTAAGTTCCCATTGTCTGAACAAGTAAAATTAGATTAGATTGTTCTCCCAGCCTGATCTTCTCTGCATACAGATCTAGGATCACAGTGCTCTTCTCAACCTCTGGATTAAAGGGAAAAATAATAAATATAATAAAAATAAGCTCTGAAATCAAAACCTGTAGAGTCTGTTTATGTTTTGGAACAGTATGGAAATTGTTCACTCTTATCTGTTATATCCAGAGGAGGTGTGTCTTTAACCAGCCAAAGGAGGTGCATTGTTTTACTGGCCACGGGAAGCGTGTCTTGTGCTCTGCAAGAGGGGGCGTGTCTTGTGCTCTGCCAGAGGGGGCGTGTCTTGCAGCGGCAAGAGGAGGTGTGTCTTGTGCTATGCTAGAGTGGGCGTGTCTTGTACCACCCATAGCATGTGAGTTTCCTCACCCACAATTTCCTACACTGAATAAAAAAATTTTTCAAGAATCTAGGACCTGATTCAGAGATCCATTTTCACAGCGATTTGTGTGCGTATTTTTAGGTACGTTTCAACTGGGCATGCAACTTTTTCTACGTACTTTACGTAGACTAAACGTGCGTAAGTTCCTCACGGATGAACTTGTGAATTGCACTTAGGTACATATGTCCGGATATTTGACGCAAAAATACGCACGTGAAAATGTAAATAAAAATGGATGGGGGAAGTCATTTAAATGAAGGTATGGGGACGCAACTAACATGAATCGCACGTATGGAGTACACATACGCACGCAACTGCTTACGGAAAGTTACAAGTGGTCTAGTCAGGCGGAAGTCATCAACAGCATGGCCGAGAGAGGGAATGTCATGGGTGTGAGGGAGTTTGGCCTGCACCGGCCGTGTGTATAATTGCGTACCTTCAAGGAAACGGATCTCTGAATATGGCCCCTAATCTTTAAGAAGGTTTTGTCAGATGCAACTACTATAAAACTGATAAAAACTGTTAAAAACAGCCTCTTTCATACAGATTCAATACAACTTTCCTCATGAAGGACCTGATTCACACTTAAGAAGCTGCAGCTTCTTAAGTGCGCATCTGAGCGAAATTACCTAATGCGCATGCGTGGTAGGTAATTTACGCTATCTACGTAGCCGATAGGCACTCGTAAGGTACCTAAAAATGGGGGGCGGTTCGGGGGATGAAGAGTGAGTTAGGCGTCTAACTGCACACACCTAACTCACTCTTAAGTGTGAATCAGGTCCGAAACTCTTAAGGGCAAAGCAAAAATAAAAAGAAAGTAAAAAATATTCCTCTGTACAAGCCATGTTGCACTGTAAATCCCCCTTTTGCAAAGCAGCATTTTACGGAGTTGCAAATTGTTTAATAATTTGTGTACAGCAGCATTAGGTGCCTGTGTGGATCAGTCTCTGAATAACACTGCATCTCCTTAAAGTCACTTTCTCTTAGACCTACGGGTGAGCGATCGGCTCCTTCTGTTTCAGTGTGGAGCTAACCTTCACATTCATATTATTGTCAGCTAATTTTCTGGGAGAGAAAGTAAGGTACATCTAAAGCAGAGAAATTAAATCAGGCCCTAAAGTTTTGTTTATTAAAAACAGCTGTGAAACATTCTGGTGATTCTTCAGTACTGGATGCAGTTAATCTTTCCCTGTTCTGCAGTATTTATATGCGTAGAGAAACTTTAGCTGAATGGTCTCTTGGTAGTAGAGAAATGTGCCGGCCACGTGGAATAATTCAGCGAGCGTCTCTTACAGTGGATACCTTAATAGTACATAGAAACATAGGGCTGGATTCACAAAGTATAAAACCAGAAGACTTCTGTATGCTACATATGGAAGTTTACTGAATATTGGTACAATGCATGCGCCGTGCCAGTATTCCCGCATTGGATTGCAGCTGCAATGATTCTGCGTTCAGTGCGGAAATCAGCCGAGCCACATTGGGTAGACGGTACGAGATACGGTACAGTGGTATATGGTTGTTATGTCGACAGACAAAATGCTGACAGGTCAAAATGTCGACAGTTGGGTATTATGGACTATGGGTCGGATTCACAACCCTGTTATTTTTAACATACGTGCCTAATTTTATGATTCTAGCTACTACGCATGTGTAGTAACTATTTTACGCTATCTACGTAGCGTTTCGTTTAAATACCGCAGGCACGCAATCTACGTAACGCAATGCTAAGTAGATTGCATTAAATAGTTACTACACATGCATAGTAGCTACAATCGTAAAATTAGGCACGTATGTTAAAAATGACAGGTTTGTGATTCCGGTCCTGGATCCAGAGTTAATAACGTCAGGCCAATTATGCACGTAAGGTGCGGAAGTGTCCTGATTTGACTGGATTTGCGTGCTCAGTTCTGTACGAACTCAGTTCCCTGCGATGCCGTTTCAGAATAAATGGGCTGTGTTTCCCCTCTACTCGCTAAGGTGGGCGGGGGGAAGCATGGTAATTGTACCATGTGGGAGGGATATCCAACACTCGTGTGGATCAGCTGATCCGCACGCTTTAGTTAAGGCAGGCTAAAGCTTGCACAAGAAAGGGGAGTGACAGGGGGAGTCCACACCCCTCTCTCTGTCGGACGGACATACTCCCGCACATACGGAAAGCATGCAGGAGTCTTGATCCGGTCCTTTATGTTAGTATTATATACATGTTACATATATATTATTACAATTCTGAAGCCGTCTGCATTACATTAAGTTTACAAACATTACAAACAAATACATAAAAAACATAATACTCAACTGTCGACATTTTGATCTGACAACATTTTGACTTGTTGACATTTTGACTGTTGACATTTTATACCAGGCCCGGTACAGTAGCGGCTTGGCAAAGTCCTTATGTACAATCCAGTATTCCACCTGCTTGGAGATGCGTGTGGAATACTTAAAGTAGGGTCCTATTGGTGGATACACCGTCCGCACGCAGAAGAGTTAGTTGTGGATCACAAATTGTGTACACCAGCCTCCACTAGCTGCCCAAATGGGAACAGCTCCCAAGGAATATGAACTGCCCATTGGGATGTGACCAATTCCCTTTTTGGGTAAATTGTGGAAATACATTGCAACTACCGATAGTCCTGGCCGAAAGCAGCAGTCAACCAGTCAGTGCCTGGTCCGTGAAATGTTGGCTACAGAGTGGAGATACAGGTAAGGTTTTATGCAGAGGTGGAACTAGTGAGTTGTGGGCCCAGGTGCAAAAAATATGCTTTAGCCCTGATGATATCCCAGGTAACTCGGTGGGGAGCTTCAGAGGTGCGGTGATGATGGCTGTGGGCCCTTGTATCAGCATGGGGCCCGGTGCCATTGCACCTTTTGCACTAATGGTAGTTCCGCCCATGGTCTTATGAGATCTTCTAAGAGACAGGGGGGGGGGGGATTGCATATTTTGGACACCCCCGGCTAATTCCACCCCTGTTGAACAGTGTGTAAATCGACCACTATAAGTTATTGTTTTTTTGCAATTTTCTTGTTGCAAAAAAAACTATGAGTCTCAGATGTGCCTAGATATTCGGTAACATACGTGGAACAGACCACACAGCTGCAAACCAGACACATCATCTTTTACTGTCTCCGACTGCAAAGGATTATGGGGCCTGTCTGCTGCCATAATGGTATTTTCTTGAGCAAGAAGAGGCCAACGAGCAGTTCTGTGCATTTGGTCCACATGTAGCAACCGGGCAGTCTGCCATGCTCAAAATAGCTGCTTGTTTGTCGTGCAAAGACCATTGGTTGTTTCGTGCATGTGCCATGTGTTTGTGGGTGGATGACCCCTCTTTATGCAAAATCTATCTGATGCCTTTGATCCCAGCATACTCTGCCAATTATCAGGAGTGCGGAGGGGAATACCGGGGTCTGTGCATTGCAGGGGTGGCTGGCATCACAGTGGAGCTCACTAACTGTTCATTTTTAAGATGATTTTTCCAATTTTCTTATTTTAGGTTTTCTTTGCAGGAGGGGGAGAGGATTGGATTTGCTGTTCGGTAGATGTGATTTACAACTGGGTTAAAGCACCTTTGCTGTCTCAAACATGCACATGGAATGCTGTTTCTGATGTGCTTCACTGTCAGGTGCAGTGTGTATGTGTCAGGTACAATGTATCTTTTACCAGTGTGTGTCAGGTACAATGTATCTTTTGCCAGTGTGTGTGTGTGAGGCACATTTATCCTTACCCTAACCTTAACCCTTCCATAACCCTCTGTTTACTGCAGCCTAATTCTAACCTTCCCCTTCAGTCCTGATGCTAACCTTCCTATTCTTGAGCCCTAACCCTCCATGCCCCATAGTCTAACCCTAAACCTCCATGTCCTGCAGCCTAACTCTAACCTTCCATGCTCTGCAGCCTAACCCTAACATTCCTCTTAAGCTTTAACCCTAACCTTGTACTCGAAGCAGCCTACGCAGCCTGTCACTGCTGGAAACAGGTAGAAATAGATGCCTGTTCCCAATTGCAATTTTCCATTTGTCTACCATTTCAGCAACGATACAGCTGCTAAGAGCGGGCCATCTGGTTTCAAAACATTCTGGTACAGACCAGCGTGCCTGCAGAGAGGACACGGACTATGGACAGGATCAACTTAGTCACGGCTCATACATTGGATGTTACGAGAATGGTTCACCAGGGTGCGGAGTCTAACTATTGGGTGGTGTTCGCCAGAGCACCTAATGGTGAGGATAGACTTGGCTGCGCTCAAACAGCAGGTCGCAGTCCCCAGTGACCAAACTCGCATAGAGTGAAAACAGGTACAACAGCTATGGATATGCCAGAGAGGCAGCACAGAGGATACCAAAAGGCTGGACAGAGAGTGAGCTGTAGGCGAGAACCCCCCCTAAATTACCAGTACAGAACTGGAACAATAAAGAGCAACTTAGGAAAACAATACCAGTACTAGACTAGAGATAAACAGTGCAGGGAGAGTAGCTCAGAACAAGACAGGACCAGAGGGGTGCATGTACAGCTCAGACCCAGAATGGACAGGAGGGTAGGTATAAAGTGAAGTAGGTGAGGCACAGTACCAGCACAAGGCTGGATATAGTATGTGCAGGTGGAATAAGCACAGAGTCTGAGAACACAGGAGTAAATAGATCAATTTTCAGCTGGATAAAGACAGACTACACAAATACAGCGACAGGGGCTAACGCACAACACATGACAGGTAACTTCACTCACATCAGGAACAATAATGGAGGCAAGGCAGGAATCCAGGGCACACAGGAGAGACACGGCAAGGAAAAGATAGGGCACTCAGAATCAGAGAGATATATATATATATATAAATTCACAACTGGAGCACAGACAGGAATGCTAGAAGCAGAAGTTATGATCAGCAGGGAGGCTATCAGGTGGCAGCTATTTAAAAGGAGAGCCACATCCCCATGGGCTGCTGAACAGACACAGCCAAATACACAGCTAGGGAATCCCAGCTGCAGGGCAATCAGCCAAGATCCCTAGCAAGAAGGAATGCTGCAAGGGAAACCAGGACTGGAGTTCCCTGCTTCATTACAAAGAAACAATCACATGCTGCTACCATGCAGCGTTTAACATTATACAGTCCTGTACAGAAGCCTCGGCATAGGTAATCTCCTTACTTTTTCTGCACAGCTGCTTAGCTGTCATGTCTCTAACAGCAGACTGTCTAAGCAGTACAAGTAGGAACCACTGAACGGGATCAGGTGAGCCTTTCCACCCACACATGCAAGCCGCAGTAGCTCTTACTTGTACTGCTCAGCTAATCAACTGTCAGGGACTTGACAGCTGAGCAGCTGAGCAGGTAAAGCAAGAATGGGATTGGATGATCGTGTTCTGAAGTGTGCTCATGGACTCTAACACTTCAGAACACAGAAATCAGGGCTCATCATGCTGCCCCCCCTTCATGTTCTGGCTCCCTATCCTAGCTACCTGAACCTGCCTAGTAGTAGCACCAGACCTGCCTACCATTATTCCCCATTTCTTAGCTTCAACATAAAGCTGAGAATTAATGTAGGCAAAACAAAGGACAATCGATTGGTAAATAATGCAGGGTTGCCAACTCTCCCGAAATATCCCGGAGACTCTTGAAATTTGGGCAGTTCTCCCGATATCTCTGCAAGCCCCGACCAGCTATCAACTATTACTGTAATCCCTAGAGGTGGGTGGGGCTTGATGATATCATCAAGCCTTGTCCATCCCATGTAACGCTAAAGATTACAGGAATGATTGGCAGAGTGCGGGGCTTAATGACAGAATTTGCATAAATCACGTCATTAAGCCCTGTCCCTTGCAGCAATCTATGGCTTCCCTCTGTGTTCTTCCAGAGTGAAGCTTTGAAAAGTATGCCACCCTGACATAATGCAACCCCTTTTGCATAATGTAAGAAGGGTCATGTAATAGCAACATAATGGGGGGGGGGTGAGCCCTCTCTACCTTCTCTTTTGTACCCCTTTTAGGAGGTTGGAGCTTGCTGGTCATTCTTAGAAGTGACCAATTTTAAATAAAACATTTAAATTTTTGCTTAATTTTATTTAATTTTTTTAATTCAATTTTCCCCACCTGCGTGTAACGATTATGATATCAATTTATAAGTTAGCTACTGTGTAAATCTATCTCATCCTTTAAACACTAAATAAAAAGATTCTTCAGTGCAAATATGTATCATATTTTTGTACTTCCCTCCAGGGAGAATTCAATTCCTTACGGTATAAGGGGAATTTATATTATCATGATGAAAAGTAATATGTAACAGTTGAGCTTTCAAGCTTAAAGATTTCCATTCAAAGCCGAAACTGATAACTTGTTCCCAAAAGGACAGTCCGTCTTACTTCAAATCTCCGGTGCCTGTGCACATCCAGGAGTCTCAATTGTCACTCAGTGATGTCACGTTTTCAAGAGCTTTGCGGGTCTTCAGAATCTCTGGGATGCTAAGCCATTCAGAGAGGATGCCTCAGAGAGAGGTGTAAATGGCTTTAATACATCCAGTGCTGAGCTGATAGCTTGTAAAGAAAAACTGCAGAGACACATCTATCACACATCTCAGATCAGGTCCAGATGGTCCACATTAGACGGCTCTTCCGCTCTAAAGGATGAGGAGTTACTAATATTAGGAAATATAGATGATATCTTAGACTGAGGAGCCTGTAGACATTGAAATGTCAATATCATTCCCCGGCTGCAAGAAACAGAAGTGAAGTTCAGAATTGTGAAGATGACAGGAGCAGAGCAAATGAATAGATCTTATTACTGGCTCAGACAAGTCACAAATAGGAGCAAATTGGAGCGGGAAATAGGTGTTTGCAGAGATGTCATTTGCCAGAAAACGGCATTGTTTACAGTATTGCTAATCAAGTTGGCATTATTATGTAGGTCGGAACAGGTTGCTCGGATGTAGGATATTTTGCAATTTTTGCAATAGTTTCTATTGTATTTTGCTGTCACGTTCACTTTTTGTTGTACACAATGGCCATTGTTCATATGTATATTGCTGCCCCTAGAGCGTTTAAACCAGTGACTATGCCCTAAGCCCCACACCCTGGGGGTCCTCCACCGCGGCAGCATCAACAGAGTGGAAGTGCGCTACTAATAGTGTAACAGGTGTCCACGGTTCTGTAAATAAGGTTTAACAACTAATCAGCTGCAGACGGTGCATGCGCAGAGCTGTAACCAAAATGCGTCGGAGGCTAGACATTGGGGGGGAGGGAAGCTTTCACCGAGGAGGGCTTTGTCCCGAGCCCCCCCTCCACTCCTAAAGGCATCCCTGCATAGGACCATACATATCAACAGGTGTATGTGTTATAATTGTGGAACCTCATCCAGATTATCGCAATGTTGACACTTTCCAAACGCTCGCATCGCAAGATGTCTGCATTTGCAAGTTGTACATGTGCAGAAATCCCAACACTGTGCGCGGACTACAATTCATGTGCTTTAGTGTTTTGATTTTTTAAACTTCTGTCGGGTTCCAACCAGGGCCGGTGCTAGGGTGTTCGGCGCCTCCCTGCGAACTTTAATTTTGCGCCCTTCTGTTTAACAGTTTGAAATTGACACCAGTGACCATCCTAGATTATAGTAAGCGTCATCATACAACACAATTGTAACCAAAAACAAAGCAAATCATAGTCACCACTATACAATAGTGTCCTAGTCTCCACTATACATATATATATCCCCCATCCTGTCTCTCCAGCACCCAGTATCCCCATCATGTGTATTCAGAACCCAGCATCCGCCATCATGTGTATCCAGCTCCCAGTATCCCCAGCATGTGTATCCAGCACACAGCATCCCCCATCATGTCTCCCCAGTACCCAGTATCCCCCATCATGTCTCTCCAACACCCAGTATCCCCCATCATGTGTAACCAGCACCTTTTTATCCCCATCATGTGTATCCAGCACCTATTAACCCCCATCATGTGTATACAGAACCTATTAACCCCCATCAGGTCTGTCCAGCACCTATTAACCCTATCATGTCTGTCCAGCACCTAATAAACCCCATCATGTGTGTCCAGCACCTATTAAACCCCATTATGTCTGTCCAGCACCCAGCGCCCTATACCATTACTTACCTTTGAAGTCTTCTCCTCCTCTGGCTGCTGCTTCTCCTCCGCGGCGGGCTCTGCATGACGTTGCTGTGACCTCAGGTCACTCCAGCGTCGTCAGTGAGGGGGAGGCGCTGCTCACACAGGCAGAGCAGCACTGAGATGGACGCCGTTGTGAGGCTCTATAGGGCGCTCTCATCATAGTGATGAGAGCACCTTACAATGTTTTACAGCAGCGTCCATCTTGCAGAGAGCGGGGGGATGAGCGCCTGTCCAGCATGGCGCCTGGATGCACTGCATCCCCCCGCGGAGCGGGTCGCTCCGGCCCTGGTTCCAACAGCGGGCACAATAGAAGAAAAAGGGGGATATCCTTAGGCAAGCGCTAGGTCTTTAAGACTTTGAGAAAGGGCTCAGCGGGAGCCTGAAACGCATCAGAAGGCCAGCGAAAGAGGTTGTCCAGTGTCCTGTCCAGGTGATCAGAGTGTCCCCCTACTTAACGCCCTTCCGGGTTTTTACATCTAGACATTTTCAAAGGACCCTGTTTTACATTTAATCCCTGGTATGAACTTTGGATCCTCGTCATTTTATGGTGGTTAATTAATTTACATGTTCTAATAAATGTTTATTTCTTTTATCACCTTCTCCCTTGCATCTATCCCTGAGAGGGGATAGGAACGTTATTTTCCCAGGTCCATCAAGTGCATTTATTGATTTTAATTTATTTATTTTTTATGTTTGGCACTTCCGGCTGCTGATCCACCTAGAGCTTGCCTAAGGATACTCCCCTTTTTCTTCTATTGGTTCTAATTTTTTGGGGATAGAGACAGCCCCAAGGTATATCCTCAGCTGCTGCAGTATAGTGCGCTGATTCGTATTCCACACATTGTTATGTTCCAATAGCGGGCAGGCTGCCGATGCAAAGTGGAAGGGTTTTTGGAATAACAAAATACAGTAAGGATGGGGAGTTGGCCGGCTGTAGGATCCCATTTTGAGTGGGGATGGATCGAGGATCGATCTGAAGTTTTAAGGTATGGTGAAGGTGACGGAAACTTGTGCGAGCAAAAGGAAGTGCTCAACTCCTGGGGCCAGATTTACTAAGCTGCCGGAAAGGAAAAGTGGAGATGTTGGGACTCTCATTGTTAGAGTTAGGACCACCATATGCAGAAAGGCCTTGACGGTGGCTGGTGGCTTATCATATATTTGCGCAAATATGTGTAATGAACATTTCTGTGCCTTTCATGCACCTGTTTACATTTACCTATAAATTGATTGAGTGACTTCCATTCTGTGTTTTCACCATTTACCATCTTTTTCTGCTCTGTGGGAGTGGAGCGTGATGGCAAATGTCCAGTGCGCATGCGTTGTTATGAGGCTTCCAGCACAGAGTTGGATCCTCAGGATGAAGGCTTCCGTGCTGGAAGAATTTTCAACAGTGGAGTGGGACAGGACAGGGCACCATACGAACCGCGTGTATGCATGGTAGGAAGTGGAAGGTATGTAAATCATACAGTACGTACGTATGATCCTCATTTGCACACTGCTCCCATTTGCATGTTAAGGTGGGGTCCTGCCGTTGGAAGTTGGGTGGACTCTCCTCGCATTCACAGGACTTCAGTGGAACTTATCGTACAGCCGATACTTTCTGCTGCGGAGCTGTAGCAGGCAGAAGAATTTCAGAGAGTTCCCTGTGCATCAATCCGCTGTCAGTAATAACTGCAGCTCTGCGGAGCTCCGCCCATTATGTGACATCACTGCTGACGTTACATGGGGGTGATGCGGTGCGACCCATGTCCCGCAGAGGCGGAACTACCATTGGTGCAAAAGGTGCAACGGCACCGGGGCCCATTCTGATACAAGGGCCCACAGCCGTCACCACTGTATTCCCAAAGCTCCAACGGGATACCTGGTATATCATCGGGGCCGAAGCATATTTTTTGCACCTGGGCCCACAACTGACTAGTTCCGCCTCTGATGTCCCGGTCCCCAAAACTCTTGGCCCTGTTCATAGTAAATATTAAAAGTATTTATTCAATGACAATGTAATAATCAATAAATACTGCAGCAGCTTTTTTTAACTGACAAATAGTTTTCAAGGCAGTCTTAGACAAACCCATTGGTGGAGCTATTTATAGGACACGCCCCTCTGGTGGTACAGGACACACCCCTTTGGTGATACAGGACACACCCCTTTGGTGCATCGACTTGATAGTGCTATCACAATCTCCTTGATATCCATTTGCAAAAGTTGGCAACCATGGTGTAACTAGAATAGAACTATAGAATATTTGCTATTACGTAGAATGTAAAAGTCTGTCTAAGTCACTGGGTGGAGAAACTAATCTCATGTATTCAGCTCAGGATCAAAAATCTATAAATGGAAGAAAAATAGGGACCATGGGGTAGATCCAGAACTCCGCTTGCAATCCGTTTACTAGTGTAGCGTATTTATGTGTGCGTACTTTCTATACACTCCCCTAGGCACACCCCTTGAATGTACATACGTTGAATGATTTCCGCTTTTCAAACCCTACCTTAACTTTTGGCCATGTAATCGCTATCGTCCGCACGCGTACGGTTGGGTAACACGGATTTACGCAGCTAAGCACGCCCATACTGTACACTTTAAATGAAAACCCCCACCTACATTGCGTATTTTAGACGTACTTTTGTCTCACGGAAAATTGGCAAGCCCACACGTACGAAGTTACGCAACTAATATGTGAATGACCAATACGCTCAGAGTCACGTTATGTTACATAGTGTATCATCTGTCAAGCGTATGTGCAGTACATACAAAATCGCAATTTTACGTGTCCGTCAGGCGTAAATTCGCACATAAGCGTTGTTCTGGATCTGGGCCCATGTGTCAACTCTATTCTTCAAATGTACCTTACTGGCAATCAATAATAAATGGAGCTTTTCTGTTCAGAAAATCAAGCCACACGGAATATGCTCTACTGTTTTTACTGCTTCTATATTTGGTATTAACCGTCTAATTCTTCTTAAGTCCTCTTAATTTTGTCCATGCAGAAAATCAGCATCTTTACCCTTAGATGGTTCAGCTACGAAGGGAATTTTGCTTCCAGATGAAAAATGAGTGAGAACAATCAATAGTTCTATCAGCCTGTCTGACTTTTACTGAAAGGTGGCATAAAGTCTACAGAATTAAATCTGTTTGTTCAGTGTGTAGCTCAACCCATCAGAATAAAAAGTTACTTGGAGCCAAGAAACGTAACAGTGCTGTAACCTTGGCAACTAGTAATATATTGGTTCTATTATACAGATAGAAGCCAGGGGTGGTTATTAACAGCGTAGTTTTCTAAACAGATCAGCGTGCCCCTGCTCAAATAGTGCCCGGTTGAAATGCAGAAGGAACTGCAATGTTGGCACATGCGTTTGCTTGCAACTTTCGGCAGGGGAGCAGTTGCCACTTAGATTAATTTTTGTTACCGATATAGCGGACAGCTGCAGAGCCAGAAATAGTAGTAATACAGAAAATTTCCTATTGAGAGCAGGTATTATGTCAAATGGCCCTATTTTGACAATGACCTGTTCCTAATAGCGGTTTTGTTAGGGTTAGGCAGTAGAACATGGAGGGCTAAGGCTAGGCAGCAGGAAGGGGGAAGGTTAAGGTTAGGCTATGGGAATGGGAGGGTTAGGGCTAGGTAAGGAGTCAGGAAGGGTTAAGGATTGGCTGGTAGAGGAGGAGGGTTAGGGTTAGGTAGAGAGACAGGGAGGGTTAAGGATTGGCTGGTAGAGGAGGGTTAGGGTTAGGTAGAGAGACAGGAAGGTTAAGGATTGGCTGGTAGAGGAGCAGGGTTAGGGTTAGGTAGAGAGACAGGGAGGGTTAAGGATAGGCTGGTAGAAGAGGGGGTCTAGGGTTAGGTAGAGAGACAGGGAGGGTTAAGGTTAGGCGGCTAGAAAGGAAAGTTTAGGTTGAGGGTTATGGTAAGGGTTGGGGTAAAGTTTAGGGTAAAGAAATGGCTATTGCACCTGTCGCTGGGCGCTGTGACAATGCTTTCTTCATGCAGAGGTCTCGTGAGAACATCAGCGTTCTACAGTCAGGATGTTGTTCATCGCTAAGTTGTGAACCACACCCTCCCCGGCAGCAACCTATACCGAGCTAGTGTATTGCAGCAGGCGACAGCTGTGGCTCTGTGAGCGAAGCTGGCGGAGGGCCCCCCTAGGCCCGCAGGAACCGAGGCATGAGCACTGGTTTAACCACCCCAGAGGCAGAACGGTTAACAGTATCCACTGCCCTACATGAAATGTCTGCAGTCTGGAGGGTTTAGTTGAGGGCTTGCGACATCTTAAAATAAAGTTCAGTGGGTAGTACATAATGTGTATCAAACAACAGAAAGCATGCAATAGAGCATATAAACATAATATAAGCACTTGCATGGAATGTCCTTCCCTCAAACGCTGTGTATTTGTGTTGTTTCAAATCAGTAAACGCGATGGTAGAATTTTATTTTTATTTATACAAGAAAGACACTGAATAAAAATCAGACAATTTATCCAGAGAAAGCAAATATATTTGTATTTTCAGTCTTCTCATATCCTCGTTTGGAAATAATAAAAGTATTCAAGTGGTAAGTTTTAGAGAAAATGCACGCAGTCATCTAAAATGTTTTTGTCCATCAATCGAGTGAAACAATCTTACAAACTCTGGTTTGGTTGATTTCAATTTTCCTGCAAAGAACTCTTTGGAGAACAAATGGCATTCCCGCTGTTAATTCAACCAAACGCATTAGATCCGTGACAGGCTGTCAGCTCCAGATAACTCCAATGATTGACAACATTCTATGGATGGGAGTGAGCCAGTGTTTTATGTGGATTAGATCAGTAGGCCCGAAATGTATTGAACGATGCAGCAGTCCAGCGTGAAGCCCGGTGTCTTTGGATTGCACGCTGTGAAAAGGATCTCTGGCACCTAACCTGTGGATGACAGAAACATGTCATTAAACCAATGAGGAATTCAGTGGCCCTGTCTATTGCGTATATGAAAAGCACCACTTTGGATAACAGAGGTAAATTTACCATAAACTAGGACACT
Organism: Limnodynastes dumerilii; assembly: GCA_011038615.1. Lineage (NCBI taxonomy): Eukaryota > Metazoa > Chordata > Amphibia > Anura > Limnodynastidae > Limnodynastes > Limnodynastes dumerilii. The sequence goes on along the minus strand of WWET01000065.1, from coordinate 649,534 downwards.
GGTATTGTATTGTTTTGGTTTTTTTTTTTGTGTGTTTTTTTTTAAATCTGGTGGATTCATAGAGATCTCTGTAGGTTCACCTGCAGCTATTATACTGACAGAAAATAAACAAGGACCAGATCCAGACTTAAGTAGTCAGGGGACTTTTGCTAGTCTCGTGCATAACTCTCTAACAAGTAACATCGGAGGATGCGTGCGCTAATGCTAAAGTAAATTCTAAGGGAACTCCCAAGGAAGGGGCCGGCTCTTCAGTTCCACATGCTTAATCCCTGCCACACATAAAGCAAGCAGGATCCTGGATCTGGTCCTATATTTCCACCCCATCGGCAGGTGATAGGGATGCAGTTGCTGGTCCCATCAGCATATTTAGGGTAGAAGTGGTGGACATTTCCTTGAGCTGCCACTAAGGGCTGCTGTGGGACTCATTGTTAAGCATGGACATTCTCCTGACCTGCCTCTAGGGGCTGCTGTTTAGACTTAGCCACCTTGATTATTTTACAGCACCTGAGCATATAAGATATAAGGACACTTCTAGTTAACTCAGGTCTTGGTCATTGTGCCTTGTCAACCTCTTGTTCATTCCAGTCCTGCTGCTGCTGCCTTGCATGTTTGTGATCCAGCTGGCCTTGATTTTGATATATATTTATGTTCATTTGTATGTTTGTTTTTGGACTCTTCTTGTGCTCTAGTGTTATCTGGACTCCTGTTTATATTTGTATCATTGAATTTAGTTTACCCTTGTGCTTCTATTTATACTTTTACTGTTTATGGGGCTGACCCAGACTAACGCCCGCCCTTGTAGTTACAGCGGGCGTATGCGTAAGATCAGCTGTTTAGCCAATCTGCACATGCGCCGGGCAGATGTTGCCTGGCGTAGTTAGGGAATTTCTTTAGTGAGGATAAGGCGTCCGTAACTGCAGCGTAGTTTCGGTTGAGGGGGCGTTACTCGCCATAACTTCGCTGCAGTTAGAGAAGGTAGGCGGGGGGAGTCAGGGAGGGAGGGGTTAGTTACTTATGCTCAGGTCCGGCCGTAATTACACTCTGTTATGCCGGCTGGTTAGGGTAGCCTTCAGCTGGCGTAACAGTATGTAATTACGCTGTGACAGGGGGAGTGTCGGGGGGAGTGCATCGATGTTAGGCTGAGCGTTAGTACGCTCAGCGCAACATCGTAGGTCTAGATCAGGCTCTATAGCCGGTAGGTTTTGTATTGTTCCTGGTTTTGCCATTGTTATTGTAACTTCCAGTTCACTTTCTCCTTTTACTTGTGTTCTGTTGTTTGCACTAATAAATACTATTTGCTTATTCACAGCGCTCACTGTCTTCCCACGCTAAGGGCCTGATTCAATTAGAAATTTGCACCGCAATGGACGTGAAAAACTATTTCCCGTCTATTACGGCAGCTGATTTTTATGTGCGTCTCTATGAGATGCAAATAAAAATAAAATACAAATAAAATTGCACAATTAGCTTCGCACCGCGAATAACACGGACACAAAGCTAATTGAATCAGGCCCTAAGTGCGATCCTACATTCCATATAGCTAGTGAATTTAGGTAAGGTCTAGCTCTTAAAACTCTGCTTGCTCGTATGCATCATATGAAGGATTATTGGATGAAACGAGGCAGTCAGATCTTACCATGTCTTCCTTGTACACTTTATGATTTGAATAATTCAGAAATGCAATGTATAAATAAATACCTATACGTGTTTTGGTTAATGCAAACTTATATCCATTTAATTTTGTACATATTGACACAAAAATTACTATTATAAGTGTTAGGATCCCTGCAAGGAATTGCTATTGTTAAACAAAGCATGTAAAGCCGAATATATTATTAAAACCATGTCACGCTATATATTATACAATTGTCTTTGACTCTTTCTCTGTTTCCAATGTCTCGCTGAATTTTGTGGTGGTGTCTTTTCCATATTACGTTTTTGTTTTATATAGCATTGGAATTGGGAAATAATCTCCATCTGTTTTTCTTTAGGAGGAATGAATCCAATGACAAGATGGGCTGTATGTAATTCATGAGAAAAATATGTAAATGTTAATAGAAGAGGCTGGGATTTTGAGGACAACGTTTTAGTAAAGAGAGTGTGTGGCCTCCCCGTTAGTGCATCTGATATTAAAGGGGCCACCAACAGCCTGAATTAAGAGCTGGTTAATACCCAAGTCCTCCGTCATAAAAAAAAATCTAAACATATTGAACAGATTTTAAGGATCAGTCAGAAGCCCTAGGAAGTCTTAGACCCACTTGGCAGAATTACTGTACATTGTATTACTG
>WWET01000065.1:627077-647210 GCA_011038615.1 Limnodynastes dumerilii | reverse complement strand
ATGACAGCAGCCTAATTACTCTTGTGTGTATAAGAAGGAAGGGCCCGATCTTGAATTGCACATGACAGGCCCTTTATGCTTTCAGAATGCGTTTGTACTGTGCGCATGCACGAACATGGAGGTTATGCATCAAAAGGGCGCTAAGAACGATACTGGACAATGCACTGTGACCCCTTCCATAGGGACACACTGTGCACATGGTGGACGGGGGGAGGTATGATAATCATACAGTAATAACTTGAATAAGACCTTATGTACGATCCTCCATTTCAACCCGAGCCATTACGCACAGGGCCATGTGCGTAAAAGTTAAGGTACGGTTCAGGGCACGGAGGTACCATATGATAGAAGGGAGTGGGTGGCCGGATTTTGGATTCTATATAAGATAATATATATATTAGTGTATTATATTTACCTGTTTAAAAATGTATTTGATGACCTTGAAAGTTGTAACATAACAACTGAAACATCGGTAAATGAAATAAAATTCAACACATTATTTGAAGTCTGTGAGTGCTGCCCCTTGTATGTATGTATGTATACTGTGTTTCCCTGATAATAAGACACTGTTTATCCCCATCATGCTCCTCAGTCCTGATTTTATCCCCATCGTGCCTCTCAGTCCTGTTTTTATCCCCATCGTGCCCCTCAGTCCTGATTTTATCCCCATCGTGCCCCTCAGTCCTGTTTTTATCCCCATCATGCCCCTCAGTCCTGTTTTTATCCCATCATGCCCCTCAGTCCTGTTTTTATCCCCATAATGCCCCTCAGTCCTGCTTTTATCCCCATCATGCCCCTCAGTCCGGCTTTTATCCCCATCATGCCCTTCAGTGCTGCTTTTATCCCCATCATGCCCCTCAGTGCTGCTTTTATCCCCTTCATGCCCCTCAGTGCTGCTTTTATCCCCATCATACCCTTCAGTCCTGCTTTACAGTACCTTACTTACCGTTTTTTTTTGTCACTTTCCTCTTTTTCTGTTCTCTCCTCCACGGCACTGCTGTAAATGGCGCTGGCACGCACAGAAAACGAGGGGAGGGTGCGCGCTCACTGTGAGAGAGTGAGATGCTGCAGCTGTGATTGGATGCCACAGCGGCATTCCATTTCATGCAGGGGGGGCAGAGCTTGTAGTATAGCGCAGGGACCGGACAAAATGGGGATTTAGCTAGGTCTTATTTTCGGGGCAGGGCTTATTTTGGACCGTTCAGCTAAAGTAAGGGTAGGTCTTATTATCGGTGTAGGTATTATTATCGCGGAAACACGGTATGTATATATATATATATATGGCTACCTTATCTAACCGAGCAATGTCCGCATGTGTAGTAAGTAATTTCGGCAAAATACGCACATAAAAAGCACAAGATTCTTAAGTGCGAATCAGGGCCAGTTTATTGATTTTAATAATACAGTATAGCAAATTACACAATTTTTACACTTTTTTTAATTTTATTTGATTTAAGTCGCCCAGATCCAGTATCAAAACCAAAGCACAGCGGAGATTTAGAACCAAACCCAAAACATGGGGGTTGCTGCTCAACTACGTAATATTTCCTGTCTGTCCCCTCTTAAAATGGTGATGAATTGGAAGTCTGAATCTCTCAGGCTCCTGAGTCCCAGCCCTGGTGTTTTAACCCACAGGAAGTGTCAAAAGGTGTAATGCTGGATTGTATAGATTGCATTCTGAATGTGGAGCTCACATATGCGAAACGCAAAAATGGATGTTTTCCAAGTCTGGATCCGGTTCTAAGTTCCCGGTAACACCCGCTAAAAACCATTTCATCAGGAGCAGTATATTTTTTTTTTATAAGGAGCATTGAAGGAAACTAATGAAACTAATAAAAATGAGGGGGAGAACTCCACACAGATCTGGTGAAAAATGTAAGTATCTGTATTTATTGGGGTTAGTGGGATAGGGGAAGATGTTAGGGGTTTATGGTTGGGGTAAGTGGTGATTTAAGGGGTACAAAATTAAATGATATCTTGGGTCTCTAAGGGCTCGTCCAAGCTATGCAAATCAGCACAAGCAGATGGAATTCCTGAGCAGGCTCCATATGATTCAAAGGCACGCACAACGGAACCTCTGCTCAGACTCAATGCGACTATACGTTCCCCAGGGGCAGGATAATATACAGCCAATGTATAGGGGAAAAGAGGATATGAATCATATGAGCAATATGATTTCACAAAAAAAATACAAAATAATGAATGTCTAAATTTTTTTTTACTGTATTTAAAATATTTGACACCTACACAATACTCCAGCATTGTTTTCATACCTTTTGTGTTGACTTCCAATTAAGAAATTCTACTGTTATGTGCTTCTGTGAAAATTTGCAGCAGCACAAACTCTTTCTCTCCTGGCTGCTCAAGCAGATCCTCCTTGTTGCTAGGCAGCCAGGATGCTGCTCTCTCAGATAGCTGGATGACAGCAGTCATTGTTGTTGCTAAGTAGCAAGGTTGCTGTGTAAACATGGCACAGCCATAGCTTCTAATCCAAGTGCTATCATGATTAATAAGGCTCAGCTGGTGTTTAATAGCCAGGACTCAGACCAGTCAGAACCGGGAAGCTTTCCAGCTCTGATTTGGATTTTCATTGTTTAAATACCCAGCTTCTCTGCCTTCCGCTGCCACCAAGGGCCGTGACCTGCTGGATGCCTGCCGCATGAGTCTATCCCCACTATCAAGGGCCCTAAGGAAGACTTGGTCCCTGTGAGACTCTGCACTATGGTGTGCGGTGGCCATAACAAAAAAAAGGGTCCCAAATAGGTGATGAAGTGCCAGCCCCTTAGACTTAAACTGACTGGTGCTCGTGCAGATGTGTTTATGTAAACTGGGATTATTTCCATGTGCGTTCTTCCGTCTTCAAGAAATATAATATATATATATATATATATATATATACACTAGTTAAAATTAAAATAAAATAAGGTAAGACTACAATTGCTTCCCTTTCATTGCTTCGCGGGCGGTGCGCTCTACTCACACGCCACCTGTGGCCGTCCTTCTTTGGCCACTGGCCAGCATACTCCCAGGATGTAGCGCTCATTGGCCCATCCTTCTGTCCCTCATTTATAAAGCTGAGGAGCAACTTTAGCTATCATTTTTAGTTTATCGTCCATTTATTTATTTAGGTTTATGTATGTATTTATTTAAGTATTATTAAATTAAGTACATTTATTTTGTTTTTGGATATTTGTTTACTAAGCTCAGAATAACTTCCCTTCTTAAAATATTTATGAAACAATCCTATAATGGTAATAGAAACTAATACAACAGAATAATTGATTTACTTCAACAAAGGTTGTGTTTTCATGTAGAACATTTTTAAATGGAAAATGTGTTAGATTGATATATACCTGTTTGAGATGTTATACGTATTTTTGAACACAATAATAAAAGAAAAAAATGGCTTGTATTTTACAGGAAACACATGTAGAAAATATCTCTCCCATTTGTGCATCTATCATATTTTCTTTAATGCAATAGATTTAATCTACTTTAAATTACAGGCACCAGCTAGGCTCTTCTTGTATGTTCACAAAATATATACATGGCAGACTGGGTGTTTGTACTAAACCGCTGCTGATCTGAGAGATCTGACAGTTTGTTCGCTCAATTTCTAAGCTGAGAGTGAAATTTCCCCCACAGCGCTCAGCTCTGTATTCAAAGCTGAGCAGCTCAGTGAAAAATATCTCTGGAAATTTAGTGTAAAAATACAATTATATGATTCTGGTATTTTTTTCTTCTTTGGGCTTGTAATGAAAATAAGATATATTGATAGCCAGCAAAGTAGAACCGAATAAAGGTTTTAGGGACTTATGTGCAAACTTAAATTGTCATGGAAATAGCTGGAGGAGGGAATAGCCGTTTCTGTGAGGGAGGCAGCCATGTTGTGACTGACTGGACCACTGTGCAGCCTATCAACTTGGAAGGTGCTTTATGCTCTAGTCATATGGCAAAGGGTAAATGCATCAAAGCTTGTTGTTAATAGCCACCAAAGAGGTGTGGACTAGAGCTATTATTTAGTAGAATGTACAGAGATATCCGAGTCAGAAGGGGTGGAGTTTGGCAATACCAGACCCCATGGCAGATTTCGGTAGAAGACCTCATTGGGCTTCTGTTGTCTTTTGCTCTGCAATGTTCTGCAATAAGCGTAGCCACTGTGGTTGCAGCGGAGGCCCCCTTCATCACCAGGGTACATAGCTGTCACAACCCTTAAACCTATGGATGTAATGCCTTGACGCTGGGCAGGTGAGCTTAACCAAATATAGCTATATTGTGAACTAAACCTCCTTTTTATGTATGTGCTGACACATAGTGTTATATAATGTTCCTTGTCTTTTGGACCTGTCTTTTGTTCCTTGTAGTTACACAGTATTCATTTTGGTCCTTGGCTGCACCTCTCCTTTTATATATACACTTGCACACATTTCATATATCTGAATTAAAGCGCGGCCTTGTGCGTTATTATGTTACTGTTAGTTTACTTTGGGAGCCTGACCCCTGCCCAATATGGCTGCTGCACACTTTTCAAATGGAAGGAGTGTCTTACTATAGACCTCCTGAGTACACATAGAGCACATGGATAGGGACTCACCTACAGGAGGTGCCTTGACGGTGGGCAGGTGAGATAACCCAATATAGCTATATTACGACCTAAACCTCCTTTTTATGTATGTGCTGACATATAGTGTTATATAATGTTTGTTTGGAGCGCCGGACCTCTCTTTTGTTCCCTATGGATGTAATACCACTGATAACTAGAATCTGCTATCTGAATATCATCTCCAACTTTTATTTTTCAGGTAACCTCTGTCACCTACGAGGTCTGAGCACTATTATGGACTCTCCCAGTGCTTGTGACCTGATGGTAAATCCAGCCTGTGGCCGTTAATGGAACACCACACAAAACTCAACTTCCAATTTCAGCTGAATGACCTTTATATAATATAAAATGTGTTTTATATCTTATTCTAATTTAAAAAAAGTGTATATTTTTCATTTTTAATATTGCTACACAAATAGTGGTTGCTCAAATTTATTTATTTTTGACCAGCAAGTCCCGCTCCTATTCTGCCTTTCTGTTGTTTCCTGTTTCTGATGGCAGCGCTGGGCATCTTCCGATTTCGAAGGAAAATAAGCATGATGGGGTAGATCCAGACTCACGGGGTAGTTATGTTACAACACGTAGCATATTTATTCTAGAGTAATCACTATGCACTTCCCTCGCTTGTACGTACACTGGCCGTTTTACACTTCCCAAACCCTACCTTAACGTAATTACGTGTCCTGTATTGATGCCTCCGCACCTTCGTTCGGATTTACGCGATTTACGCGATGGTACATACATTAGGAGTTATGTGGCGTAACATCTGCCGCACACATATGCAGAAAATACAAATGGGTGAAATTACGTAATCGGCTAGCGTAAATACGCTAGCGTACTTAGCTTAGGATCCGGCCCGATGTGTCTTTCATCTGCTGCACTGAGTTTCCTTGGCCAACCAGTTCATCTACGATCCTCATCATTCCCCGTTTCTTTTTTAAGAGAACTTGAACAGCGCATCTTGAAACCCCAGTCTGCTTTGAAATCCTTTGTCTTGTTGTTATGGTCAGTCTTGCCATGCTCTAAAACCTGACATGAAACTGTCTTTCACATCCTCACCTTTGTAACAGAGTTTGACTGTTCCTCACCTAGGACCGGATTCAGATTTAAGGAGATTTTCCGTGCGTTCGTAATAGATCCGTACATTTAATACAAAATAAGTGCGTTTTGCAAAATGAATAAATTTCGGAACACTTCCGTGTTGTGAAAGCAGCCTTATCGTTAGCGCACGTATATGTGACGGAAGTTAAATGTTCGCAAATACAACCGCACGTCTTCTGCATTACCATGGCTATTTTTTGCTATTTACATTCCGATTGACGCCTACTTATTAATAATCCGTCCGATCTTTTATGTTCGTACGCATTTTTAGACGTACGGAAATTACTTACGCATCATTCCAATTACACTTCGTATCTATATGGTCTGCACATACGCCCTAAATAGAAATCACTCCACTTACGCATTTTGCGTGCGTAAATTACCAGACGTTCTTAATTCTGAATACGGTCCCTAGTTTTAAGCCTCCAACACAGCTGTTTCTGATTCAGTTAAATGACTGTGTTTCATCCTATGATGATCATTATCACCTGTTTAATATGACTGGTTAATCCTACAATATCCCTGACTTTGTGCAAGTGTACCTAAAATGCTGTTTTGAAGGCAAAGGGTGGTGACACCAAATAATGATTATATATATAATGTATATTTTAGCACCAACACATGTATGACTCTTTATAAGACAACACAAGATTACATAGTAACAGACACACTGGAGGTAGGATGTCCCTCTAAGCTTACTATTAATAGGAAGTGCTGATACACAAGTTTCAAGAATATGCTTGTAAAACCGTATTTATGTGCATGCCAAATAGCATACTTGTTTATGCTGGCCGATGGCATATTTTGAGTGACGCACCGTTGGTCACCTGAATTGTAAATTCAAACCCAATCATGTTTTATTTTGCGTCTCACAGAAATGATGGCGAATGTTTTTCATTCCGGAGGTACGGCGTAACGTCGCTGCATTCCTTATTGTAATTTAGTTATCAAGGACGGAAAAAACAAAGAAGGCCGTTAAATAAAACTGCAATATAGACTGCGACCAAGAACATATACCACCAGACGAGTGGTGTACACAAAGCTCTTTAACATTCAGCATAAGACACATATTTCATATGATATGTCACGGTAGAACATATTTACATTTTTCTTGAAATATTCATAATCCTGTACATATCTGCACGGCTTTACAACAGATTATTCATTCTGTGCACAGTGCAGCCGACTCTGGAGACAGGGGGGAGATGGCAAACTGGAAATAAGTGCTGGCAGACCTATAACAATTTATAAAGTCGTGACACTTATAGTTAAGGGTTAACTGCTCCAGATAAAATCATTATTATAAAAGCAATGCTCTATTATGTCATCTGGGGGGGACTATTAGTGCATGCAAAATAAAAAGTAGGAGATAGTTTTTTGAGTGAGGGGAGGGGATGTTCTTTCATTGGCTCTCCCCCATAACCTCCTGCTGCTGGGAAAACCCCATTGCAATTATTGGGTGCAAAAAAAAAAAAAAAATTTTTGCATGCAGGGGAAATACTTGGCTTTTGCATTGTGCACACAAATACTGAACCACTTTAATTTGAAATTGTAATTTAGATTTATGCAAGGACAATCCTCCTGTTAATTTTGCCATCCCATTTTTAATTATGTCACCCCTCCTTCCATCACACAAGAGACTTGTGTAAGTCCCCTTACGCACCTATTTGTGAATCAGGGCCTGTGACCCCAGTTAATCTACCTCGACCCTTTATAATGTAAGCTCTAACAAGCTGGGCTCCCCATCCTTGTATTCTCTGTATCCTGCCACCCAGCTATATCAACCTTGCCCCCCCTCTTTCCCAGGAGAACCCATTTGCTCCCCTCTTACCAGTCACTAGTAACTCATCTCCCCAATGACCTCCTCCTCTTCTGCTTCCTCACTTATTATTGCACTGTACAGTTGTGTTAACGGACATGCGGTGACACAATTATGTATGGTAAGCTTGTATCTCCAGTGCTCATCTGACCACCCCTGAGAATAAAAAAAAACCTTTGCCCCAGTAACTCCCATCAGAGAAGTTTTTGCCACAGTGATATTACTGATGCTTTCTTATGAATGAATCTGCACCTTCTCAACCCTGCCAATTTAATCTCTGCAATGTATCACAGAGCAGACCCTTCCTCTCCACTGACTCCACTAAAACCCTCATAGGCTCTCTTGTCATTTCACATCTTGACTTTTGACTACTGTAACCTCATCCTTTCTAGTCTCCCACTGGCCCGTCTCGCTCTCCTCCAATCCATTCTGATTGCAGCCTCTAGACTAATCTTTCTCTCCAACTACTCCACCTCTAACACCCTTTCCCCTGTCAATATCTACATTGACTTCATAACCACTTCAGAATCTTCAACCTCCTCACCACCCCCTACAGGGCTCTCTCCTTCTCTATTGCACCATACCTCTCCTCACTTATTTCTTTCCATACTCCCTACTTCACCTTAACTCTACCAATAGCCACACCTACACCTCCCACCTGATTACCAACTCTCATTCCCACATCCAAGACTTCTCCTGTGCTGCCCCTCTGTACTAAAATGACCTACTGCAGCCTATTAGACTATCCATCACCATCCAAGCCTTCAAGTGCTCCCTCAAAATCCACTTCTTCAGACTAGCCTACCCTTCCCATCCTAACCTCTATCCCTCCACTCCCCTTTCTTTTTACCTCCTAGTTTCCTTTACCTGCCCACTTTCATCCTTGTGTCACCTCATTTTACTTTATATTTGGTACCCTATCACCATCCTATTTTACCCTCTATATTATATTTATTTATAGAATCCTTTATGTCATTTTTATATTCTTTTTTTCACTGTACGGCACTGTGGATACTATGCAACAATTTATAAACAATAATAATAAAAAAATAATAATAAATAATAATAATAATATATCATTTATATAAATAATAATAATAATAATATTAATAATACATCTGGAAAAATAATATATAAATACTTCATGGCATAATATAAACAAGGTGGACCTAGTTCACAGCTGTGAAATCTTTAAGAAGGAGCGGATAAGCATGTACCACCTCCCTCTTATATTATGAACCTAGGGCTTCCCTAACTTCCAATGCATATTTTCCTTCTTAATTCCCTACCATCTTATTTCTACCCTGCCCTCCCTTACCTTACCTCCCCCCATCCGACCTTCTTAAACATTCCCAGAGGCTGCCCTGGCACGCCTCTTTCTTCTTAACAAACTATGTGCTGTCTTTAAAGTGTTACGTAGATTGCGTAATTATCCTACTATGCATACGTAGAAGGTTACTTCTTAATTCTCCGCACCTTAGAAGTCGGAGCTTCTTAGGTCTGAATACAGCCCAAAAATCTCTTCCAGCGCCGACTTTATCAGCTTTTGCGACATCTCGTTAAAATAAAACTTGTGAAAGCTTTTACCTAATGCCGTGTTCAATAAATTCATCATTACTCGGAATCATTTCCTAAGAACCTCTCCTAGCAGGGACAATTAACACAGCATGTTTAATAACACCTTATTATTAGTACAGTTACAATAAAATGAATTATCTAATAGGCAGCAGGCCGCTGGTAGACACGAAGGTCAGTTTTAACGGTCATGCTGCTATGTGAACCTTCCATTTCACTAATGTATGGTACAGAGCGGTGTTTAGGCCACATTACATCGGCAGTAAAGATATATTATTAAAGGACTTGCTTGCCACTTGTTTTAAAACAAGTATCCTGAGTGCAATTTCAGTTTTTTTTTTACTTTCCTCTGTGCCTTAATTATTTTTAAGTATTGGCCTGGCAGGTAGAAGGCTACATGGTAATGATCGTTTAATGTTTCTGGTCTGAACGACACAACCACATCTTAAAATATTAGCTACATGCAAGATGTTAATTCAGTTTAATGCATGTGAAAGGAGAACACTGGTAATAGAAAACAGATCGTTTTCTCTCTAACGCCACAGCTTTCTTCAATCACACTCTTTGCAGTAAATTAAAAATACCCTAAAGGTGACTTAAAATATTTTAATACCAAGTGTAGCATTGGAAAACAACCTTAAGCCTCAATAAACAACACAAGACAAAGATAGATGGCGTGACTTGGAGACACTTCACTGTTGAGAAAAATCTGATTTTTTTTATTATTGTGGTTCTTTGTAGATTCCCTGGAAAAAAATATGTGTTGAGCAATAATCAATAGTGATATACTATTTGTAGGCTATCTCGCAAGCCTCGTTCTCTCCTTTTTTATAGATCAAATTAAAGTCAAACGCAACACAAAATGTAGTTTTGGTTGGAAGTCAACTAGTAATCGATAAATGCAAAGTTCTTTATGATACTGCTATCCAGATGGTCATCAAACCCAACCATAATCTGAGAAGGGCAACTGTGGGTTTAAGTAAACCTGAGGGAAGTTAAACGATGGGATGGTAAAGGGGTCTGGGGCTTGCTGGATTGTTTAGTGTTCCGCAGTGTCCAATTGGATAGCTGTGGAGTTTGGTAAGGGGAATGAGTGGTTGATTGATAACTGAGGTAAATAACTCCCAAGGAACAGAAAGTTTGTCCTCTCCTTGGCCCGTATTCAGAGTACCGAACGTATAATATATACATCCGGTGTTTAGCGATTTTTACTACTGCGCATGCGTAGTAATTTTTTAACGTAATCTACGTATCTTTTTCTTACGTAGATTGCGTATATGCGGTCTTTCGTAAACTTTTTAAAATCTTCTTTCAGGTTTGCATTGTGGTGGAATCTTCAATAACCCTTGTGAATGGTGGCAGAAAGCAGTGCAGGTAACGTCTATCGCAACTTGTGGATGCAATGGTGGTGAGCAGAGGAATCTCTATCTTCACTTTGATGCTGGTTTGGCTGTGGTTAAGGAACTCCTTTGATGGGCGGACCATGGTTCAATAGGTTTTGGCAGGCTGTAGTCTGATAAGTGATCACTCTGGGGCATGGGGGAGTTAAGGACTCCCACTCTCTTGTTAAATCCTGAATAAGAGCCATAGCTGGATCCAGACTTAAGTAAGTGCTTGAAATGAGTTACTCCTGGGCTAAACCATGTTGATTGCAGGGGGAGTCAAGTTAATTGTATTCTTTGCATGCAGGGATATATGTCATGGTTGCCGACTTTTTGCAGCTTCTCTCCGGGAGATTCCGGAGAGAAGCTTGCGCCGCATGCGGGGGCGGGGCTTAATGACGCGATTTATGCAAATCGCGTCATTAGGCTCCGCCCCCTGGCTCATACGGCCCCGTTTTTACTTAAATTAGGGGTCGGGACGGGGCTTGATGCCGCAAATTGCGTCATCAAGTCCCTTCCTGTGCCTAGCAACACTAGTATACTAGTGTTGCTAGGCAGGGGGGCAGGACTTGAGGCCATGGTTTAACTGAACACTAAATTTAAAATAAACTCTGTGGGAGATTCTGACATTTGAAACTGCTCCCGCAATCTGGGAGAGAGAGCAGGCAAATCTCCCGCATTTAGACTTGAGACATGAATGAACGGAAATCACGGCCTTAAGTCCCGCCCCTGCCTATCAATGCTGTGATCTATTACGTTACTAAGGATGAGTGGGGCTTGGTAATGTAGTTTATTTGATCACTCGCTGCCCTTCCTTAGTAATGCTATGGATTGCATTATTGATAGGCAGGGGGGTGGGATTTCAGGCAGTGATTTGCATTAAGTCAAGTCATCAAGCCCACTCCTATACGGTCATCTTTTTCTACCCACAAGAAATCCTGGAGGGAAGACAGAAACAGTTGGTAACTTTGATATCAAGAAGTCCAGAATATGCACAAATCATTAAATAATGAAATAGTTATTTTCTCCCCTCACTTTGCAACAGAGTTTGTCCTGTTATGTTCTTTAAGCTGCTTTTGCTGTTACTCTCAAACATTGGCTCAAGCCCTTCCTGTTTTCATTGTACCCAAACTGTGGATGTCCCTTTACATGATGGCTATATCTTTTTTGTGGTTGACATGAATATTGGTTCTTATATTATTGACTAATCAGCTCCCCCTAGTGTTAAATTAGTATTTATCCATATGCAATAAAATGGTATGAAAAATCCTTCTATTTTGAGTCCATAGCATTTAATTAAAGATATTTCAGAATTAAATGTCATTTGTTATACAGCTCAATGATAATAGTCTCATAGTTATTGCATCTAACATTTTACTTCCTAGCCACGTTCTATTTCCTTGAAAGATATTTATTTTGTCCGCTAGAGAAAATGTTTGTCTAGTTTAAATAAATATTTAATGACATTTTGTGCATTAATTATGTAACCATATTGTCAAAACAGTCACTTGATTAATTTCTGTCTGTTAGTTTATCATCAACTGAAATTGGCGTTTTCTATGGAAAAATTTCACTTTTATTAATTTTATGTAACTGTGTTGTGATTTCTATTAAACAATGATCACTATGTTTGCATGCAGGGATATATTTTTGAATTGCTTACTGCACACAGACACTGCTTTACTTTACTATCACACTGTTATTTAGACTTGGGATAGGAAACATCACCTCTCATCTCTAATACTGTTTGCAACATATGAAATATGACTCCCCTGCAATCAACATGGTTTAGCCCAGGAGTAACTCATTTCAAGCACTTACTTAAGTGTGGATCCAGCCCATAGTGAGTTCCACTGCTTTTTCTCGCACTCTTCATAGTCTCAATTTTTCACTAGAATAAGGGTCACTCAGTAAACCTTGGTAAGTTTATGAGCTCCTTATGATCAGTAAATCTGTTTGCATTGTGTAAGTGTCTGCAGTCATCAGTGAACTGCATTGATTGGTCATATGTCTCGGAGACAGCTCAACAAGTCTCCGAGATCTGAACACCAGAGTACCTATACATCTGTGCTATGTATGTATGTATGTATGTATGTCTGTCTGTCTGTCTGTCTGTCTGTCTCATAGGTACCTTATATCTATCTTAGATCTATTTATCTACAAGCTTGTTGGAGAGCAGCACATTTGGTTGGGTAACTCTAGTAATGTAGGTTAGAGGAAAGTTATGGAAGTTATATGGGAAATTGGTAAATTGCCAGTTACTGGTGTAACAGAAGCTATGGCAGACTTGGTGTATCGCTGACATTTTGGATTGAGCCCAGAGCTTCCTGTAAAAAGGTTTAGGGAAAGGTTACAGTAATTAGCGCAGGATATGATGAATGATGGAAATTCAGTGTGATGCAGGACAGCTATGGCGTTGTCACATCTGGTGTAAAAATGAGAAGAAAAAGAATGGTAAGAAAAATAAGAGAATTATTCAGTGAATTGGAAAAGAAAACAAACAATACACTGGAATTCTTTAGACACAAAGAGACTTTCCACTGGTTTATTTTCTGGCTATGGTCAAGTCAGCAGGATTGCTATTAGAGCAGTGGTTCATACATACACACATACACATATACACACACACACACACACACACATACACCACACACACATACATACATACATATATACATACATACATACACCAGGGTTGCCAACTGTTCCGGAATATCCGTGAGACTCTGGTATTCCAGGAGCCAGCAAATCTCCTCCATGGGCTGTATTAACACCTAAGAAGCTTCTGCTTCTTAGATGCAGAGCTTTGCGAAATGACCTACTATGCATGCAATCTAATTAGGTAGATTGCCTCTGTGTGGTGTTTAAAGAGTTTAGTTAGAAAGAGGCGTGCAAAATGTCATCTCAGGGAGTGGTTAGGTAGAAGTGGGAAGGGGGGAAAGGCAATGTCCGTGTCAAGTTTCCTTCTTAAGAATGAAACTACGCACGGGAAGATATGGAAGCCCTATGGCACTTGTAATTGCTATAAGGTACCTAAAAATGGGGGGGTTGGGGGGCGGGTTAGGAGCAGGACGGGTGAGTTAGGTGTGAACACGGCTCCAACTACCGACCCCCCTATCAACTACTGTTGTAATCCCTAGAGTTACTAGGGATTGGCGGGACTTGATGATGAGAGGAATTAGGGATTATAGTGGTGACTGACAGGAGGCACAGGCTTAATGAAGCAATTTGAATCAATGAGTGCTTAATAGTGGTGTTGTAAGAGGAAACAGAGAAATGACGAGAACGGTTACCTGGGGGGCGGAGTCTTTGTCATCAGCTGGTGTTCACCATTGCCCCTGATGGTGGGGTTGGAATTGGCTGCGCTCGAACGACAGGTCGCGATCCCTGGAACCAGACTCGTATTAAGAGGGAAAATAAGAGGGACAATAGTACAGAACGAGCAGGAAGCGGGAACAGACTAGTCAGAAGAGACTGACTAGTGGAGAACGACAAGGAACATGTAAACAAGACAACGAACCAAGGGGGAAGATACAAGACTGACAGGACTAACAAGACTAACCAGGACACCCACTCACACAATCAAACAGCGGTACCCCCAATGGGGTAACAAATACAGACACACAGCAGAAAGCTAGGGCTACACACTAGGTAATTACACCAGGGAGAGAGGGCACTGGTACACAAGGGGTTAGTGGCAAGGAACAAGGCAGGGCTGGAGGAGCACTCAAGAAAGCAAAGAGGCAGAGAAAAGGACCAAGGAGCTTAGAACTAGGGACAAAGAGCAAAGGCTAAGGGACAAGATCAAAAGGGCAAAAGAGAGAAGGAGCACAAAGCAGAAAAACTGGGCACGTGAAGAACGTTATAACCAGCACTGAAGGAAGGCAGTGCTGGCTATTTACAGGGGAACTGGCCAATCAGGGCTGAAGGATTGGACCAGCTCCCTGTCCTGATAGGTGGTTGTTCCCAGCAGGGGAATCAGCCGCAGAGTGATTGCAGCTGAGGGCTAAGACGGGCGGGAGAAAGAGAAAACGTCCTGCAGGATATGAGAACCGTTAGAGCCAATGAGAAGTGCCGCAGCGGGCGCGAGGAATGAGAAGGCGTCCGGGCTGCCTAGCAACCAGGACGCAATGCCGCTGCCGTCATAGACACATGGATCCCGGTGCTAGGAGAGAGCCGGGATCATACAGTGCGAGCCGCCGTGAGAGTGCGGAGGCTCGTAACAGGTATATACAGTATAAGGCTCACCGAAAGATAGCGCTGAAGGCATGTAACCAATGTAATTTTTAGTGCATTTGAATAAACCCTTAAATCCGGTATCTGAAAAATCCAATATTTAGTATGAAAATAAATGATACAGAATATTCTCTCCCAGGCAGGTAATAATAAACAACTCTATTACCAACATCCATTAAAGCGATCAATGACTCCAATGATCAAATTAGATCCCTTCGCAAAACACATTCATCAAACCTGACTAGAATTTACCAACCACGGACACACTTTATTACTCTTCTATGATTACTCCAGTCATTTGCACCTCCTGTACCTCTCTGGGTATATACTTTCCAGGTCGCCCGTGATTGCAGTAAAAACCAGACTTGGGAGAGAGACTGTTGACCCATACAGGTATAAAGTGTTCAAGAGCAGACAAGTGCCTGATTTACCTAGGTTGCAGTCTAGGGTCAATAGGCTGGACCCAGACTTAAGTAAGTGCTTGAAATAAGTTACTCCTGGGCTAAACCATGTTGATTGCAGGGGGAGTCAGGGTAATTGTATTCTTTGCATGCAGGGATATATCTTTGAATTGCTTACTGCACACAGATACTGACCAGCTTTACTATCACACTGTTATTTAGACTTGGGATAGGAAACATCACCTCTCAACTCTAATACTGTTTCCAAGAGATGAAATATGACTCTCCCTGCAATCAACATGGTTTAGCCAAGGAGTAACTCATTTCAAACACTTACTTAAGTCTGGATCCAGGCCAATGACCTTAAGGGGGGCACCACCACCATTTTTTTTTTAGGGAAGACCGACTGAAGCTTAGATGTTTGAAACAATTAAAATGTAGTCATTGGTGGAGGTGAAGTTAAACAAATTTGTAATGAAAGGTGACTTCATATTTGTCAGGCATTTTGAGACGTTGAGTTCCTTAGCCTAGGGCTAGCGTTACACTTACTCAGGCCCTGTGCAACATAGGCACAGCACTGGTCTTCACATAGAGTTCTGAAGCTGTTATGGACAAGTTCCTGCATTCCCTGGGAGCACAGGCATAGCTCATGACTTGCAGAACATGATGGGGTTTGTAGTTTGGAGATACACAGGTTGGTTGGGATTCTATTGAACAGCTTTGGGTGAATCACAATACTTGTGTTTTCCACGTAATGTGGACACATGTGTCCGGATACACAGTTACGTAGTTTTCGTCTTACGTAAACTGTTTTAAGAATGGGGCTACTACGCATGCGCAGTAGCTTATTTATGCTATCTACGTACCATTTCTGTACGTAGATTGCGCAAATCATGCGTAGTAGCCCAATTCTTAAACCAACGTACGTAAGACGAAAACTACGTGACTTTGAATCCAGACCATGGTTGCCATGTGGAAGGATGTTGTGGGAAAAAACCCAGGGTTGCCGACTCTTCCGGAATATCCGGGAGACTCCTGAAATTGGGGCATTTCTCCTGGTATCCTGGGCCGGCAAAGCTCCCACAATGGGCTTGAGGCTTATATATATATACTGTATATACTAAGAGATGGGGCAGGATTTGATCACATAATTTACACTAAAATATTTTGTGGCCCGGGGCACATCCTCATCGCCCCGCCCCTACACAACATCATCCGTGACATCACATAGGAGACGGGGTGCCACGGAACTATATTACCAGCGGGCCGATGCGCAGGAAAAGACATCCCTGCACATTGGCCCGCTAGTATAAAGCTCTAGGCAGCAAGTATCGGCGGTAGTATACTGCTGCTGTAGAACCATGGTGAATATCTGCAGGCCCATTCAGTTTCAGGGCCCGCGACAGTATGGCGGCCCTGTTTGCACTATCAATTCCCGCCCCTTTCCCTGTAACACTATTAATAGCAGCATGGACGGACAGAACACGGGGCTTCAGGATGCAATTTCCGTAATTATGCCATCAACCCTGATCCCCATACTGGTATCTCTTTATTCCCCTCCGAGACAGGGCCGCCGTCATCAGCCGCGGGGCCACACCCCTATGTGGCACCACATAGGGGCAGGACCCTGCAGACACGCTTTAGCAGCGGGCCGGTGCGAAGGGAAGAAGTTCTGAAGTTCCCTGCGCATTGGCCGGCTACTAAATAGCTCTGAACAGCAAGTATTGGCAGTAGGATACCGCCGATACCGGCTGCTACAGAGCTAGGTAAGTATCGGCGGACCCCCATCAGGTCCGGGCATGTGACATTAGTCCCAGTTTTCCCCCCCCGATGGCGGCCCTGCTCCGAGATCTCCCGTTGGGAAGAAATAGACAGTCAGCAACCCTGAAAAAAAACCCCAATTGGAGGATGGGGGAATCAAAATATCTCTTCTAGTTCACAATGATTTAAACCTAAATGACAGGCCAAATTATACACCAGCAAAGGATATCATTAAGTCCCAAAAGTACAGTATATTCCCTATGTATTAGTAAAATAACGTTGCTGATCACACACAGCAAATCCTGGTAACATTATCTTTTTGATCTGCTGGAGTGACCTTGCGCATTCACGCTACACATGAAGCATTCCAGGACAGATATTCCTTCTAATTTAAAATCATAGCTTGTGGGGAGAGCTTCCACCCCACTCATCCTCCCCAACTGTAATTTTCTGTTGTTTTTAAAGCAGCAATTTCACATTGAATGTCTTATTGTTCTGGTCTTAGCTGGGAGAAAGTTGGTAACATAAAACTTGTATTTTAGATGTTTTTATTTTTTTTTTTTATAAACGCTTGTCTGTTCTTATAGAAAATGATTCATGGAACAAGAGGTTATGTTACAGACCATTTATTTTTAAATACGTCGAGCCTGTTTACAGTACAGAATTGTATCATTTGTGCTGTAAAACAAACTATGAAATGCAGATGCCTATCTCTGTGTCTCTCTATGCTACACGCCTGTCAATAAGGGCTGGGACAAGCATCTAATGACTGTTTTTTAAGCACAGGTTGTTCCGCTATCCAAATGTAAAATTTCCGTGCCTTGTATTAACAGCAGGTACTGTATAATTTTATATGCGGAACGTAAGCCCTCAGACGCGTCACGCCCTTGCGTCTTTCTCCGTTTACTGTTTGTCTATAATTTTAGATAAGACAGAATTCTCCATTTCCACCTACTCATGCAGCGGATTGTAGAGTCGATGCGGAGTTAGAGGTAGGAGCATTACAAAAGCGCAGATATTCACCTGTTGCAATGTTAGGAGTGAAAATTCATTTTTATTTTTTTATTGCATGCAGTGAAAATACTGGCTTGGGTTTAGCTCATTGCCAACAAATACTAAACAGCTATATCGTGAGCTTGACGATGATGATTTTGTATTCATTTTGAAAACGACCCAGACTTCTGAAAAGCGGGAATATTTGGGTGTGGGTCGGTGGCGAGTCTGGCCATTTTCAGAAACAGCTCTTTTATGCTAGCAAATTTCAAATCTGCTCTGGTATTGATTGCTTTTGTCCTGCCGAGTACAAGCAATTGAAGATCCCAAAGACGAATCTGCAGCGGTGAGAGGTGAGTATTTTCCAACCCCATCCCTTATCCTTATTCTACCCCTAACGCCTAACCTTTCCATTACCCTAACCCTCTGTTCCCTAACCCTCTGTTCCCTGAAGCCTAACCCTCCGCTCCACATAGCCTAACCCTAAGACTCCCTTCCCTGCAGCCTAACCATAAGACCTAAGACTCCCTTCCCCGCAGCCTAACCCTAAGACTCCCTTCCCTGCAGCCTAACCCTAACCCCCCCCATAGCCTTACCCTAAATCTCCCCTCCATTCAGCCTGACCCTAAGACTCCATACCCTCCAACTGTACCAATTTAGCAGGTACAGTACCGATTTTTAATGGTCTGAATGGTATAATGGTATAATGGTATAAAATCTACCTCCCCCACCATCAGGTATACCACTCCTCCTGATGAAACTGCGGTGATCGCAGAGAAACGCGTTGAGGTTACCCCTTTTATCTGCACAGACCTTCATCACTTTTAATGTTCTTTTTCTGTGTGTTGAGATTGGACTTTATGCTACCCGGCAAAGACATGCATCACAAGCTCTAAGACAGCAGGCAATACCACATATCCACGGGACGCTGCTCCCCTACGGTCTCTTGGTGTACTATCACTAGTCCACTCACTCCCCTCATCGACGCCGACTGAGCTTGCCGGCCAGCGGCTACGACGGCGGGGACGTCCTAGCCACGAGCACTACGAAGGAGAGACTGTGACTAGATTCAATACGCTACCTGGTAAGGACTTCCCCTATAAGTCCAAAGACAACAAGCTACATTGTTTCTCTACGGGACGCTGTTCCCACGTGGCCCTCCTGCATATCTCCACAAGCCCGCCTACTCCCCGTATCGTTGCTGACTGGGCTTGCCGGCCAGCAGCTGTGCCTACGGGGACGCTCCAAATACAGGTGCTGAGAGAGAAAGAGGCTACAGCATTGTCCAGTGAAGACCATCCTGTGAGTACACTCAGACGAGACACCGTAGCTTGGGAACAGAACGCTGCCAGCACATGGCTATCTGTTTACCTTTTTTTCAAGCTTTTTCCATCAGCCAGTCTTCTTATCTACATCGGTGCTAACCGTGCCTGCCGACTAAGAGCGACTGTGGTCGGGGCCCCACCAGACACCCTAAGGACCTGATAATATCAAGGATTTAAGGTAAAGAAAAACTTTTTACTATATTTTCAACAAGACTGTGCCTGCTCATACCGTATATATCGGAAGCTTCTTAACAGTTAAACCTGTCATCTGCAGTACGGCAATACCACTCTGTATTCCCCAAGCAGGCTCCATACTACCCTCTTGAGAGGATTTCTTTTTTTGAGCAAATTGCCTTTAGCCCTGATAACTTTGTCCATCTCTAACTTGTCTGGAATCCGTGGAGCAATAACATCACAAAGTTTTTTCAACTAACATTTGAACCCGGCTGCCTGATCAACAGCCTAGGTTTATTCATCATTTATTGTTTGGTACTGTGCAGATTTGTTTTTTTTTTCTTCTAAATATCTCTATAATTGTTTTTATACCTGTTTATATTTTGTATTAAATATATATTTTTATGTAATACTGTTAGTCAGACTCTAGCGCTTTCATTATTCTAATCTGTTATCTATCTATCTATCTCTTATCTATCTATCTCTTATCTATCTATCTCTTATCTATCTATCTATCTATCTATCTATCTATCTATCTATCTATCTATCTATCTATCTCATATCTATCTATCCTATCTATTTCTATGCTCCAGCTGAACATTTCTTTCCATGAACACAACTACTAAAATATTATCTATCTATCTATCTATCTATCTATCTATCTATCTATCATTCCATCACATATATATCTATCTATCTATCTATCTATCTATCTATCTATCTATCTATCTATCTATCTATCTCTTATCTATCTATCTATCTA
>WWET01000065.1:580876-598017 GCA_011038615.1 Limnodynastes dumerilii | reverse complement strand
GCATGTTTCCAGCTCTCCCCAGTATCCCTCAGCATGTGTCCAGCTCCCCCAATATCCCTCAGCATGTGTCCAGCTCCCCCAGTATCCCTCAGCATGTGTCCAGCTCCCCCAATATCCCTCAGCATGTGTCCAGCTCCCCCAGTATCCCTCATCAGCATGTGTCCAGCTCCCCCAATATCCCTCAGCATGTGTCCAGCTCCCCCAGTATCCCTCAGCATGTGTCCAGCTCCCCCAGCATCCCTCAGCATGTGTCCAGCTCCCCCAGTATCCCTCAGCATGTGTCCAGTTCCCCTAATATCCCTAATCATGTGTCCAGCTCCCCCAGTATCCCTCAGCATGTATCCAGCTCCCCCAATATCCCTCATCATGTGTCCAGCTCCCCCGCCGCCTCACAAACTTACCTTTGAAGTCCGGCTGCTCGTCGAATGCGGCTCCTCCTGCCCGCCGTCTATTCCCCCATCTATTACTCTTGTCTTATTAGACTGAGACTCACTCTATCAAGACAAGAGTAATAGATGGGGGAATAGACGGCTGGCAGAAGGAGCCGCAGACTCTCTTTCCTGTGATGAATGCAGCTCCTGGCCCACTGTCTATTTCTCCCATCTATTCTATCTAATATACAGAGTCTATTTAATAGAATATATGGGAGAAATAGAGAGCGGTACAGGAGCCGCATTCACTCACTCGAGCATAAGCCATGGGGGGCTTTTTCAGCATGAGTATATACGGTATTAATAGATATAATGGTCCAGATTCACAGTTACGTAGCTTTCCTCTTACGTACGTTGTTTTAAGAATTGAGCTACTACGCATGCACAACGTTATCTACGTACCATTCCTGCAATCTACTTACAGAGATGGTATATAGATAACGCAAATAAACTACTAGGCATGCATAGTAGCTTAATTCTTAAAACAGCGGACGTAAGACTAAAACTACGCAACTGTGAATCCGGACCAATGTTTTTACTACTTGTTGTATGACAAATATTAGGAGCGTCTCGACATTTACTGCAACAAGAACTAAATAAGAAACAGGTTCCTTACGATTCCCCTTCTTTTTATTCTGAGCTGTCTGAAGTGAACCTGACCACATCCTCTAATAGAGATATTTCTGATCCCCGCTCTCAGCGGAGCTGGTTACTGTTAAATAATGACTTGTGCGCTACGATCCCAGCAAAATATCCCGGTAATACCATCTTTGTTTAAAGAAATGAGAAACAGCAGAAGTATGTCCTGCCCTAAACCCAGCCATCTGTTAATAAATCCTTGTTTGCAAGAGATGTTGTTTTACATTTCACAGTGTTTCCTCCTTTGTCTGTCAGCAGCCGGCATGATATATAGATTGGTGAGAGAGGGCTATGATCTGCTGCAGCATCATTACATAGAAACACTGATGTATACTCTGATTGTATCATGGCTCCACGAGGCTGAGATATTGGTTGCCGCTTCCAATGTAATAACTATAGGCCTGATTCTGAATTAGTAACTATAAGGGATTTCTGCAAGCCGCTTGTGAAAATCTCCCTGAATATTACAACTGTGCATACGTTTGTCAGATATCTTTCCGACAGGGCGTTCCACCAAATTCTGCATGCCTAATCCCTGCAAGGGGGCCTGGCATAGGCATGGAAATGAGGGCGAATTTTGGGTTCAGGGCCATGCATGTTGGTCCTATAAGCCAGTTCCAGAGTTTTCATGAATTTATGGGTTCTTGCATGTGGCCCTTATAGTTGGCGACTTCTTGTTACCCACTCACTGGAGAAACAAGAGCTGGTTGCTTGGGGGCAGGTCTTGAGTGCATAATTTATGCAAATCATTGTCTGAAGCCCCACCCCTGCCTAATCAAATAGTGTCTGTGCAAATTACCTGGCCTTTCATACACTTGTCTTTATTTATCTATAAATTGAATTGAGCAACCTCCATTTTGTGTAACTTTCGGAAGCAGTCTGGGATCAGCAGCCGATAGAGGATGTTGGTCCACAGACGATATTTTGGGTGCTTTAAGGGGGACCTCTCTCGAATTTAAAATCACATGATATGTGACCCAATATAGGGACTCTGACTGTTTAGAGTTAGGACCACCACAGCAGAAAAGCCTTGAACATGGCTGTTACAAGCTGGAAACTTTCTTGTCCTGCCCCTAGGGGCTGCTGTGGAACTCATTGCACAGCATGGACATTCTCCTAACCTGTCCAACCTAGGGGCTGCTGTTTGGACTTGGCCTCCTTGATTAATGTTATTGCAGTCTGAAAATCTACGTATCTTTTTCTTACATAGATTGTGTAAATGCGGTCTGAGAGACCGCATTTCCGCAATCTATGTAAGAAAAAGATACGTAGATTTCGTTAAAAAAATTATTACGCATGCACAGTAGTAAAAATCGCTAAACACTGGACGTATATATTATACGTCCGGTATTCTGAATATGGGCCGTTATGTGTAAAATGAAGAGAAACTGCAAGTTGGGTGTTTTATTTTCATCCAGATAGACTTACTCACACATCTGTGCTGATTCTCAGTCTCACACTTTCCTCACATTCTCGTCACTTTCATCTCTTGTTAAGTCCCATAGCTGCTTCTTTTTTTTTTTTTCCCTCTCCGTTTCCTGATAAATTCACTTGTTTGCTCATGTGTAAATTCCCAGTCACGTGATATAAGCCAGTGTTGGTGACCGGCTTGTTGTTAAAATGTCAAGACAGTGAGCTTTACCAAAAGGTGTTCTGAAATCCGCCATTCTGCTCATTTACTTTAGGATTGTGACAAAAGTCAAACTTGATTGTTTAAATTCCCTAATAATCATGTGGTGCCTGATTAATATTAAACATTTATACCTGGGAGGTTTTGTTCATGCAGTAAATACTTGAAGAGATGGTTTGTGTGCGGCAAAGGATTAAAATGTTCTTAGTATATTTGTTTGAAAATAATTTATACGTATTTATAGGTTTAGTTCAGCCTGCAGTACTAAAGGTAATAAAAGCCTTCTATACTAAAACAGATATAGTATACTATATAGCGTAATAAGCTACATATGATAAAGGACAGGACTCGGACCACTAAGAAGACGAGACCAGAGACTAAATGGAGGGGGGTTGAACTCACATTGTGCCCTTCCCCCTCTATCTAGAGAGTGCCACTGTGTTTTGCTTACCTTCTGTAAGTTTCAGTTGGATTCTCATTGGTTTTCCACTTTGCACATGCTCAGAGCTGATAAAGGGTGTAGTATGCAGTCTTGAAGGTCAGAAAGCTGTCAGTTAGCCTTTTGGCGCTAGAAATGCCAACAGTTTTAACTGAACAGCTTTCTGCTATCTGACAGGATTGTTACCTCAACACACTTCAGTTAGAATATTTTAATGCCCACATTCACTGTGTTTGGCATTAAATAACCCTAACCCTACGTACTAACTACTTATCTCTGATGCAAGTCCAGCGTCAGGTGGAAGGACAGCGCTTCAGTGGCAATCACTAGAGAGGAAAAGAGAAAAGAAGTAAAGAGAGAAAACAAAGAGAGAAAGAAAGAGGAGAGATAGAGAAAAAGAAAAAGAAGAGAGTGTACAAGGAGAGAGAGAAAAGGAAGAGAAAGTAGAAGGAGAGATAGAGAAAAAGAAAAGAGAGAAGAAGGAGATTTATAGAAAACAAAGAGAGAAAGAAAAAGGAGAGATAGAGAAAAAGAAGAGAGAGAAGGAGAAAGAGATAAAAAAAGAAGAGAGAGAGAGAGAGAGGAGAGACAGAGAAAAAGAAGAGAGAGAAGGAGAGAGAAAAAGAAGAGAGAGAGAAGGAGAAAGAGATAAAAAAGAAGAGAGAGAGAGAGAGAGAGAGAGAGAGAGAGAGAGAGAGGAGAGACAGAGAAAAAGAAGAGAGAGAAGGAGAGAGAGAAACAGAAGAGAGAGTAGAAGGAAAGATAAACAAAAAATAAGAGAGTGTACAAGAAGAGAGAGAAAATGAAAAGAGAGAGAAGAAGGATAGATAAAGAAAAGGAAGAGAGAGAGAGAAGACGGAGAGAGAGAAAAAAAAGAGAGAGAAAAAGAAGAGAGAGAAAAGGTGAGAAAGAGCAGAGTGGTAGATAGGAGAGAGCAGAAGAAGATCATATGGAGGAACAGAACTGGAGAAAGAAGACAGACAGACAAATAGAGGAGAGCATCAGGGAAAGACACATAGGACCGAATCAAGACCTTCCATTTCCTGTGGTCAGAGCTCTGAATTGCTTAACCAAGCCCTTACAGTATAATCTCCATACATCCCCCTCCCTCCATGTGCACCTCCTATATACTTCCCACTCCATCTGATCCAGATTTAAGAGCAATTTCTGTACACATGGAGTTGCTAAAGTCTGCATGCAAGAGGCTAGAACACTCCTATGACACGCCCCTCTCACGTGTGGATTTTAGCTACTTACGTGTCCATAACCCTACCTGTAATGCTCCGCTGTGCATATGGAACGCTCTGACGTTTGGAAGTGTCTAACCCAGACCATACTGCACAATTTAAATCCCCGCCCACACTATGTATTCTCACACATACGGAGTGTCGTCACACCCTGACATACGGAGCTCTGGACATGCCCAGTGCGCATACCCAGCCTGCATGGAATGCCAAGTGTGGTTTTAAGCTGCCAACCATTGAAAGCTTCTAGCAGGCAGCGATCACGTCAAGCAATGCCTGCTTCTGCCTAGCCCCGCCTATCCAGACTCAGGCCCTGCCTCCTTGATATGGGGTGTATAAGTGTATATAAGTGTGTGTGTTTATGTTTTTTTTTTATCCTTCTTATTAAAAATATATATTTTTTAAGTTTATTAATTTTTTTTCAATATATGCTATGCTAGTGCTCTTTCCAGGCCGTATTCAGACCTAAGAAGCTAGGGCACGCCTAAATGCCCTAGGTTTGTAAAATAAGGGAGAGGTGGCTTGAGAGGGAGCGTTAACTTAAGTGCGGATACATGCATATCCACCGCTTCTTAAAGCTTTCTCAGCTGTGAATCAGGTGCCCCATATATACATCCCTTTCCCAGCCCCTAACAGTAGCTATAAGTAGGAGGAAAATAGAAGTATATGCAGAGACCTCTGGAATTAATATAAGAATACCGTCGTCAGATATAAGTACAACAGGTCTGAAGTCGATATGTCTCTATGAAGGTGCAGCACCTGACAATCTCCCAATCAATATCACATTGCATCACCAGACTCTCAAAATGGATTTCCCATTTTTTTTTTTCCAGCATTCAAAATGACACTAATGAAGATACATCAGTGAACTATATTTGTTATTATTTTCTATTTATCTTCCCCATCAAGCTGAGCAATATGATTAAGATGGAACTCTGCCTTAATGATAATATTAATAAAGTCCTTGTTGGTTTGTTTCTCCTTTACTTTGACTGCGAGCCTAATAATAATGACACTACGGGGCACGGAAAAAAAACAAAACGGGTTTCTGATTAGTCCAAGATAGGAAATGAATACAAACTGCTCATAAATCACCCTTGATTTATTAATTACACTGAGGAAATTTGCTTCTAGATAAGAAAGCTGATGGAATAATAATTAAATAAAACATCACAAACCAAACAAAACCCCCTTAACTATAAGAAGTATAAAAACGAAAATACTGTCTTTAAAAATAAGAAATTACATTTTAGGGTAATTTTGTCAACATAAAACACAATTATTATTATTATTATTATTATTATTATTATTATTATTAACAATCAGTATTTTATAGAGTTGCTAAATGTTTATAAAGAGAATGATGCTGTAGTTTGATTTGTACAGATTTATTTTTTACTTGTATTAAAATGTTCTTATTTGTTTTGTTTTATTATTATTTCTCTGAATAAAAATAAGTTGATTGCTTTATCTGTTGCTTGTTATCTTGAATGTTCTAGGCCAACGGTCCAGCGCTGACAGCATTCGGAGTCAGTACCCATCCCCCCGACGCTTACATTAGACAAAGAGGCGCACTTATCAGGGTCATGTCCCGCCACATTCATCATGGCAATTTGGTTTTGACAAATGTTTGCTTGTTCAGTGTCTTCCTTTCTTTTTAATGGTCATCATTGAACAGAATGAATTGCCTGAGAACGACTCGTTCCATAGACCTCACATTACAGCCATTTTTTGCTTTTGTTGATGTCACTTTATTAACAATAAATTGCTGTCACATTTCCGAGATGTATTGTAACCCCGATCCCGTTTGTTGCAAAACAGAACCTTCCCATTCGACGCGCTTTCCAAAATGGTGGCTGCAATTTGAACGATTCAAAGTAGAGGTGAAGGAAGAGCAGATTCCTTGTTGGTAAATGGGAGAAGATTAAATTGGTGCAGGTGCTGAGCATGCTATGGCATTGATTCCTTTTACATTCTGTGTTCCCCTTTTGTGCTAACCTGGAAGAACCTCACATACTGTGAGAGAACATAACTGTGAGATGCGGAATTATTCTGCAGGATAATCGCAGGGTGAGATCTGTGAAGTTCCTGTAGAAGTTTGTGATAAATCACTTGCTATGACATCTATTTTGGCAGGACTGAGAAGATTTGTGGTCCACAAAAGGGATGGGTTGCGGGAGTTATAAGAAAATGGATGGAGTTTTGTCCAAATATGAAATTTGCTAGGAACTGGGCGGTGATATTTTGTCCTGCTTTTGAGATGATAAATGTTGGGAGCTACGTAGAAGTACTGCTCTGTACAGATGCGGAAGTACAGAAAGCTGGGCCACATAGCAAGGACGCCAACGGGTGTCTGGTGTGGACTCATTGCACACATGGGAGTTAGGATCCAGTGGCGATCTACGAAGCCGCCGCATTTGGAGCTTGGAAAACAACGGTAATGGAGGTCCTATGATTGCATGGACATTGTTACTGAAAAGTATTGGCACATTCCAGTGATCCCAGAGGATTTTTTATCAATATGTTTAGGATGCGGGTCCATGGAAAGAAAATCCGATTTTCAAAATTGTGTATTTCGAAAATGTTATTGCAATAGGGTGTTAAAATGATAGATTCAATTTTAATCGTATTTGTTAATATACATTGATAGAAGTATTTTGAATGATTTCTAAATTAGTATTTTCTAAATAAACATTTGCTTCATTTTAGCATGGTGGCTTAGTGAGTAGTACTTGCTTCTCACAGCGCTGAGGTCATGAGTTTGATTCTCGAACTAGGCCTTATTTGTGTGTGGTGTTTGTATGTTCTCCCCGTGTCTTCGTGGGTTACTTCCAGGTGCTCCTCCCACAAGCCAAAACTAAACTGGTAGGTTAATTGGTTAATGAATAAATGAACGTTAATGTCTGTGTATCTGTATATGTGTGTGTCTGTGTTAGGGACCTTAGAATGTAGCTCCAATGGGACTCGGACCAGTGTGAATGTGAAATATTGGGTCGTATTCACTGATCCATTTTCACGTCGAGTTACGTTCGTATTTTTTAGGATCAGATGAACTGCGCATGCGTAGTAACTTTATTTACGCTGTTTAACGTTGACTTTAAGCACGGAAGTCTATTAGGCACGTACTTGGGAATCGCACTTGGGGACATAGGTGTGGAGGGGCGTGGTTGAAATTCGAACGTTTAAATTTACGTGAGACAGGGCAGGGGGGTGCATTTAAATGGGCATTTGAGGGCACGGTTAGATGGATACGCACGTACGTACCTTGAAGTACGCCCATAACTACACACGTAGACATATGGGTGCCCTGAGGCACGCGTAAATCAACGAAAACCCGTCAGCGTGAAGGAAGTGTCATGGCTGTTGCCTTGCTATGTGTGTGCGTATAATTGCGTACTTAAAAAACAGATCTCTGAACACGATCCATTCTCTGTAAAGCGCTGTACAATCTAATAGCACTATATAAACACCTGTAAATAAATAATAAGTGCGGCAGGTGTGAAGATATGAAGGTTCAGACACCACTCCCTTACCTACCTTATGCAAATTAGGATCACACTTTCATTAGAATTAACACTTTCAATTCCAATGTAATTTTTTACTTGGAAATTATCGAGACATAAATTGTATTAATTTATTGTTATAAAAACCTTGATGTCAACTGTTAAGGTGAGAAAGGAAATACTAGTAGGGAGAGACTGGGGGTCTGTCACCTGTAATCACCTTGTAATGTAGGTTCAAAGTGTCCTTCATGTCAGCATTTAATCAGTGTATGAATATTCTGTGACTGACAATCGACTTTCACATAATGGTACTTCTGTGACTGGGATTATTATTGATATGCTGCACAGGATTTATTAGAAGGTCACCGCAATTTTAAAATAAATCTAGCGACATCATTTTACCATCATATATTCAATAGAAAGTTAAGGGATTATTTATTATATACATCTAAGGCGTTGCACATAAAATTTTTATTTAAAGACTTTCCAAGAATCGCTATGAATATTGTGGTTTCACGTGTGCAATATATATTTAATACATCTGCATTATACCAATAATATCACAAATGCGTCCAACCTTCCACACAAACCAATCATTGTCCAACAAAAGCCCCATCTAATGTCCGACTTAATATACCCATGTCAGCCTCTACGTCTTGTACAATTCACTAGGAAACACTTCACCCGCTAGAAACTTGGGACAAATCCAGACTTAAGAGTGATATCTGCCATGCTCGGAGTTTTTAAAAACAGCACGCAAGAGGCTAATACACCCCGTGACCTTCTCACACGTGGATTTAGCTGACTTTCGTGTCCATAACTCTAACTTAACTTTTCCACATGGATATCTGTGCATGCGGACAGGGCAGCCTTTAGATTTTGTGGGGCCCGGTACACACCAGTGGAGTCACACCCCCTATGTGATGTCACTGATGACATCGCATAGGGAGTGGGATCCCACTGGTGGGACACACCAGTGGGGTCACACCTCCTATGTTATGTCATCAGTGACATCACATGGGCGGATCCCCACAGACCTGCGTTACCATCTGGCCGGTGCGCAGGGAAGAATTGGTCTTGTAATGATGACGGGCCCCCATCAGCTGCGGGCTCCGGACAGTAGTCCCGGCTGTCCCCCCTCTGATGGTAGCCCTGCATGCGGGACACTCTAACGAACAGAACGGCCAAACCCAGCCCATACTGTATAAATGTAATAATGTAATATTTATAAGTGTGTGTAGTCCAAATTAATTTTTCTAAAAGGGAGTCCTCATAACAGACCCAGAAGGAGGACTCTAGGACCTTTCACACCATGGGCTGGATCCAGAGTAAGTGCTTGAAATGAGTTACCTTTGGGCTAAACCATGTTGATATCAGGGGGAATCAAGGTAATCGTATTCTTTGCATCCAGGGATATATCTGTGAATTGCTTACTGCACACAGATACTGACCAGTGTTCACACACTGTTATTTAGACTTGGGATAGGAAACATCACCTCTCAACCCTAATACTGTTTGCAACAGATGAAATATGACTCCCCTGCAATCATCATGGTTTAGTCCAGGATTAACTCATTTCAAGCACTTACTTAAGTCTGGATCCAGCCCCATACCTCAACCCAGATTGTTGGACCTTGCCCCAGCTATAACCTGGGTTTTTTGGTGGGGATGTGAGAGGTCTATTACATAGTTGGCTCCTTTTGTGATTACATCGTAAAGTACAATGTATTCCAGTCTGCAGATGGCTTCAGAATTCAGTATTCAGAAGGAACGAGTCCCTGTCAGTTGCACCTGTGACATTCAATTGCCAGGAGATTCCCATCTCTCCACGAAACTATGAAACTGTGAACATATCACAACGCATCTTACAAGTGACACGAGGAGGAGGCAGCTGAACTAAAGCTTTCAGCCACATTACTCCCTTCACCCGATCTGTACCAGTTCCCCTCCGACTTCCACAATTTCTTGTTTTTATTTATTTAGCAATTCATTTCTTTTAGTCCTGTCGCCTCTCTGTCTGTCTCCACTAAATGGATCTGCCTGGTAACAGTACTCAGCATCGATTCCCTGGTATGTTATCATCCAGCGAGGAATCGAGGCAAGTATTTTACTTTATTTTTTTGCAAATTAGGGAATGAGGGAGGTTATTAGCTATAATGATCTGTAATTGCTGGAGGAAATGAAGTGATGTACCAGCTCGAGAGAATGTCCTGCTATAGATTGTCTATCAGGGTTTGCAGACATCAATCTCAAACAACAGGAGCAGAGCATTTCTACACCCCTGGGTCCTCTAATCAGTGTCTCCTAATTAGAAAAGACACAAGCATTTACCATTAAAACGCAAAATTGTCCCTCGTGACGCGCATTCGATTGCCCAGAGAACGTGCAAGAGAGAAATGAAGTGACAAAACTCCCCTCCCTTATATTTAATGTAGCATTGTTACCGTCAGGGTCTCTCTGATGATGTTTCCACAGCTGTCAAAATGAAGTCTTCTTAAAGCATATCTTCTGTTACTGTTTATGATGCCATTGATTTTCTGGAATCTCATCTGCGACATTCTATGCTTAAACTGGAAAAAAAAGCACCTCTGCTTATAGTGGAACAGGCTGAGAGACTGCAAAATAGATGCAGTACTGCTGCTCGGGCTGTACCATTGAGACAGATTGGGTGACTGCAAAATTTCAGACCTTCATAGTCCTCTCTCCTTTCTTAAAAGGAGAGAGGACTATCGGCTATTCGGCTGTCTCTATTTCGAATGGGGGTCATTTTAGAATTTTTTTATGAATGGGTGAGTATACTTGCCCATTCGTTATCGCAGACCCACGGCACCTGCCGCTGACAGCTTCAGTGAGATGAGTAACCTCTTTGGGGCATTTTAGTATTGGGGGAGGTTAGGGTTAGGCGCTTAGAAAGGGAGGGTTTGGATAAGGACCATAGAAGGAAAGGGTTAGGGTCATGCTGCAGGGAGGTGGGCCTTAGGGTTAGGCTATAGAGAAGGATGTATTAGGGTCAGGCTAGGGAGAAGGGAGTATTAGGGACAGGCTGCGGGGAAGGGAGGGTTAGGGTCAGGCTGCAGGGAAGGGAGGGTTAGGGTCAGGCTGCGGGGTAGGGAGGGTTAGGGTTAGAATTAGGGGAAGGGTTGGGGTTAGTTCAGCCACTCACCTTTCGGAGCACCGTGTCCGGTGCTCCAGGAATCAATTGCTATGCCTCTTCGAGGCATAAGCAATCAATATTCCAGACAGTTTGAAACTGGCTGGGAGAGAACGACCCTATTGAAATAGGTCTGTTCTTTGCGGGGACCCACACCCCCCGAGCGTCATACTTACCCATTCAGAAAAAAATTCTTGCACCGCCCGCTCCCAATAAAAATGTTCTAATTAAAGACAGTTTAGACACTGATACAAGGTGCAATCCAGCTATTTTCTGTATCAGTGTCTAATTAAAGCCGGTCCATCCGGCATCTGTAACTGATATATATTATAAAAATGCAATGATAACACCTATCACTCACCTTTTGAATGGTGTTAGACATACCGGGCCGTATTCACACCTAAGAAGCTTCAGCTTCTTAGGTGCGTAAATTACCAAAATGACCTACTACGCATGTGCAGTAGGTCATTTATGCAATCTACGTACCAGTTAGGTAGTTTAGTAGGAAAGAGGCAGCCTAATGCCGCCTCTTGGAGTGTTTCGGCAGAAGTGGGAGGGGGAAGGATTTAGATTAGCCAAGGAGGGCGGGAGAGGCATTGTCTGTGTGTAGTTTCCTTCTTAAGAAGGAAACTACACATGGTAAGATAAGGTAGCCCTATGGAACTCTTAAGTCCCATAAGGTACCTAAAAATGGGGGTTGGGTTAGGGGTTGCACCAGTTGCGGACAGATCCGCACCTCACTCTTAGGTGTGACTACAGCCCACAGCGTATGAGCTCTTTAGTGACAATTTTGTAGAATAAGTAAATGTCATCATTTATCTGATTATAGCATTAACATATTGTCGTCACCAAAAATACTACAGAACCTTCTCACAACAGATTTATTAACAATTCTTTTGAATAACTAAACTATTGGGTAATCAAAATCCCTTTATGAAATATCAAGTGTCTTCTGCTGATGTTATAATAATGCATTCAATGATCCAATATGGGAACACGTCATGAAGTCTGTTTGCTAGAATAGGAATATCCACCTACGCTGAAGTCTGTAGATGTGGAAAGCGCGCACAATGATGTTTCTCCAATGTCTACAGTTGCTATGTTTCTCCAATTATGTTTCTCCAATGCCTACAGTTTCTCTATTGGTATAGATCACTCGTTCCAATTAAATGACTATGACAATGGCTCAAATTTTTCTGGTGGCATTCTCGTTACACTAAGAGAAGTTTTCTATAGGAACAACAATGTGGTAGCCAGCCTGAATGGCCTTGTCTGTACACAAAGACCTGTGTTTCTAAGGAGCAGAGTAAAAAAAAATCCTTGTATAATGGGGGTGCTGGATTTTCTTGGCTTGCATGACTGACGTCGTCCCTTTTTGATAGTATGAATGATAACTTATATTATTATACCTCTAGCACTGTAATATAATTACTAGACCACTCTGCATGCACAGATGTTACAAGAAAAGGAACTTACGCAAGCGACTTGTCTGTGAACACAGTCCAAGGCCATTATATACTTCTTAGTCCATAGCAGGCAAAGGCAACGTTACACTGTGTGTTGTGAAACTACAAAACCACTCATGCTTTGCCAAGCATCTGCTATGCTTCTGTTGGTGGCAGGACCACCATCAGGGAGGGGGATTGGGGGTTGGCAGGACAATATTCTTGGGACCAGAAAGGGAGGGCCCACCAATTCTCACCTAAGCTCTCTAGCAGCAGATATTGGTGGTATCCTACCACCGAGACTTGCTGCTGGAGAGCAGTACCAGGCTGCACATAAGTGGAACAACCTCCTAGTATATCGGGTAGCTGTGAATTATAACTACAGATCCATGATACTCTACCTATATGTAGGGGGTGGAGCATTGTGACCCGTGTTCTGGGCTAGTGGCTAGTAGACTATTCTGAGACTTGCAGAGCGTTAGCAGATCCTTACTGTTAGTTTCTTCTGATCATAAGTTTATCTTTTGGATCCTCTGACCGTTTGTTGAACCTCTTTTCAGTTATCATATGTTTATGGCCATCCATTGAGTCTCTCTAGCATCATCTTCTCTGGGCATTATTATGCTTTGCTATATTAAGTTCTCCAGCGCTCCTTCTTTCTCATCTCCCATGATACTATCATTACCTCTCCAATTGTGCATATTCCTCATAAATCCCTGACGACATTCCCCTGGACATCATCCAGTGTCTCCATCCATCTCTCCATCGCTTCCCTTATTTCCAATAGCCTTCGGCCATCGTTACATTCCACAGACTCCCTGTTGCATTACACATTTTCTTCCTACATTATGAATAACTGACATGTGCTGCTAATACATCAGTGCAGTTCCATTCATTGCAATGGCATCATATCAAAACGGAGACTATTCAATAGCATGCATGTTCCCCAAACCCACTTATATGCAGAAAGAATTATAACAGCAACACAGGATGAGTTTTTTTGTCTTATTTAGTCCATAAACTTTCCAGGGGTGGAAAGTTCAAATACTGCTGATTTTTTGCGTGCGTATATTTAGGTAAGTTCACAATTTTACTCTTAAAATTCAAGGTGCGTAAGTGGCCTGATTTGATTGGAGGGCCCATGCGTAGCAAGATTCGTACGCAACTCTGTTCCATACGAGCCCATTTGCGAGCAAATGGGCTGTGCTTCCCCTTTGCCCTCAAAAGTGGACAGGGGGAAGCATGGTAATAGTACAGTGTGGAGAAGGCTTCCACACTGCTACGGATCAGCGGTCGTACGGACCGCTAGCCCGCACGAGAGAGGGGAGTAACAGCGGGCGTACACTCCCCTCTCTCTCTGTTGGACGGACAGACCCCCGCACATGTGGAAAATGTGCAGGGGTCTGTATCCGGTCCCAATTGTTGGTGCCTATTGTAAAGCGTGTATGCAGGAAGAAAAGCCACAAATCGATGGATATGTACAGAAATTAGGGCAAAATGTTAGTTGTGGATCCAGCCCTTTGTAAAAAGTTAGAAAACTGCATTTGTCTACCCCCATAATAACAGTTGCATTTGGGATCTGTTGTCCTGATTCACATTCCGGAATACCAACAATGGTGCATGTAATATAGTCAGCATGAGATGGTGCGAGTCACTGCTTGTAATTACTCTTATTCATGGACATTACAGTTGTGATGCCAGCCTGCAGGGACGTCTTGCAGATCATCTTGCTGTAACAAATGTTCTCTCTATTACATGTGTAGCTCTGCTTCATCTATTTTGCCTGCAAGGGACTTTACCTCTTTAAGCAGTTGCTGATAAAGGAGTCTATTTATTGGTAAAGGTGTTGTTTTTGAGTTAGGGAACTGGCTCTGATAAAAAGATCTCACCAGGCACAATGATTCCTCCTACGGACGTCAGCTGGAGGTCATGTGGCCTTTGAAATCCAGCTATTGGGAAATGGTGCTCTAGTGATTTTTCTGCAGCAATTCTGGCCAATGAAAAGCCAGCTGAGAATTGTTGCAAATATGTTCATGAAATGTTAGTGTTGCTCAGTCCTTTTAATCGATAGGCAGATAAAATGCAACTGATGCAGATCTACTGAAATCAATAGTATCTGACTTTTTCTGGCTACACAAGGAAAATGCTGAGTTTTGCTTCATGGCTTACACTAAAGATGGAAAACAGTGTGACACTGGCCATAGAAACTGGTGGGAGTAGTTTATCCCTAAACCAGTGAGATCCACCTCTGAATATAGGGGACGGCATTGCCACGAAAAATGGTCCTTTTAGTAGTAGACAGCCGAAAACTAATTTTTGGCTGTCTCTATTTCGGAAAGGCAACCATTTTCTATGTATTTTTTAAGAAAGGGTAAGATCGTTGCATCGGCAGCCGCCGGATCCTTCTGGAGAGGTGAGTAACACTCTCTGGGGAGGTTAGAGTAATGGAAGGAGAGGGTTAGGGTCAGCTTAAGGGTAGGGGGGACTTAGGGTTAGGCTACAGGGAAGGGAGTCTTAGGGTTAGGCTGTGGGGATGGGAGTCTTAGGGTCAAGCTGCAGGTAGGGGAGTCTTAGGCTTGGCTACAGGAAGGGGATACTTAGGGTTAGGCTATGGGAGGGGAGTCTTAAGGTTAGGCTACAGGGAGGGGAGTCTTAGGGTTAGGCTACAGGGGGCAGGGCTACCTTAAGAATTTCTCGGACCCGGGATACAGCAGTCGGGCCCCGCTGCCTATGTGATGTCATCGGTGACACCACGTGGGCAGGGCAGGGCACCGCAGACCTGCGTTACCATCTGGCCGTGCACAGAGAAATTCTTCCCTGAGCATTGGCCCTGTAATGATGGCCCCCATCAGCTGCGGGCCCAGGACGGTAGTCCTGGCTGTCCCACCCTGATGGCGGCCCTGGGGAGGGGAGTCTTAGTCACTTTGCTGCCCCTAGTCTTTTTTATGCCCCACTGCGGTGCCAGAACAAAAATATGGCATCCTATGCTAACGTGTCCTGTAACTGCAATGCTATAGAGCAGGATGGAGAGGGGAGGGGACACAAACTGCCTCCCACTGTCCAGAGTTTTGCCAGCACCCCTGGTACGGCACACAATGGCAAATAACAAACACGATTCACCAACTGCCTTGCAGGAACTTCCCTCCTCAGCAATATTACTTGCTCTGAAATAAAACATGATTCGCTAGTAATTTCACTCATCTCTGTGACCAATGTTCTCTATAACTCATACATTCTGACAAACACTACTCTAAAATAAATCCATACTTCAGGCCTGAACCGGCGTCTGCTGTTCAATAGAACAAAATGCATTTTTCATGAAGTTTCCTCTCAGACACCTCTTTTTCTGTGTCCCAGAAACAGAGAATTTAAAGCGATAAAGGAAGAAATAATTGCAGCGTAAAAGAGAATTCACTGAATCTTTCATTACAGGCAATCTCAACTAAAATGCCAACAGGGTTAAAAGATCGGCCTTATTCTGTAAGACAGGGTCGTTAGCACGACACCAATCAACTAGAATATTGTAATGCTGAACATATGAGGTGCCATTTTTCTAAAGTTGGCCATACAATAGAGGGATTATTGGCCCGATTATCCAATTATTGAGTGATTGGATCAAAAATCGCTGTAGTGTACAATCAATATTTTCTTTCTAATGATGTCCAATCATTTTATCTTATAGCATGCATAACAAATTTGGGACCCAAGCTGCTGACTTCCCAGCATCTCCTTGTTATTATTATTATTATTATCTATTTTTTTATTAATTATTATAATTTTTATTATTATTGTTGTTGTTATTATTATTATTATTATTATTTATTTTTGTTATTATTATTGTTATTATTTTTTATTATTATTATTGTTATTATTATCATTATTATTATTATTGTTGTTTAATTTTTTTGAACTTCAGAATTACGATGAGGTACCTTGCCATACCATTTAACTGTCGGCATGGCACTCTTGCCAACATATCATTTTGGCTAACAAAAGATGGAAGAAAATTGTCAGTATGGATCCATTCCCTTGACACCTAAGGATCAGTTGAACAGCTCATCTCAAAAGAACACAAAACAACAGCAACACAATTAAAATACCTGATGATGTAAATACTAAATGACAAAAAAATATTTTAGCAAATGAATGGTCAAAGCCAAGAGCTGGTCAGCTGCCTGTGCCACACCCTGCAAAACTGATGTCAGAAAAGAGACTCGACAAAAAATGAAAAATGTCCAAACCATGAACCAGATCCAAAGAGGCGGTTTTTCAAAATCTGGAAATGCGAATGTAGGATGTGCGGCAATCTGCTATTCAATCCTTGCTGTATGTAAGCATCCGAGTGATCACACCGCCAACCAATCCCTAGTATGGAAGAACTTCCAAGACTCATAGCCAGGGGTTGATTGCCCATAGTACTTTTTCCCAGGCCAGTGGCTTTTGAAGTCATCCAATAGAAACTCTTTTGCTTGAAGAGAACTAGCATGTTGACAGTAATGGGTGGATGTCAATATAATGCTTTCTGTATTGTCTGATGGGGCCTGATCCTGCACTACGATGTAGCGCTGAGCGTGCTAACGCTCAGCGTTACATCGCTGACTCCCCCCTGGCACTCCCCCTGTGCGGGCGTACGGCCCCTTCGTTACGCCGGGTGAAGGC
>WWET01000065.1:549825-563054 GCA_011038615.1 Limnodynastes dumerilii | reverse complement strand
CCCCTGCAATTAGCATGGTTTTGCCCAGGAGTGACTTTAAGTTCTTATTTTAAGAAGATTCTTAAGTGTGAATCAGGTCCTTAATTTCAAGCTCCTTCTTAAGTCTGAATCAGGTCCACTTTACTACGGAGATCCCAGAGGGAAACTTTAAAGAGTCGGCAACCCTTGCATAAAGTTCTACAATATAAACATTCAGAGCTATGGATTTGTATCTGGATAAAATGGAAGTTTACCCCT
This sequence comes from Limnodynastes dumerilii, assembly GCA_011038615.1. NCBI lineage: Eukaryota > Metazoa > Chordata > Amphibia > Anura > Limnodynastidae > Limnodynastes > Limnodynastes dumerilii. The sequence goes on along the minus strand of WWET01000065.1, from coordinate 562,817 downwards.
AGACCTTCCTAGAATGTGCTTCTTATTATCGGAATTTTCCATAATCTCCAAATAAAAACATGTCACAGAATTCCCTCTGCTGTGGTTGCTTCTGAGCCAAATATACTTTTAATTGAAACAATATTTTGCACACAAACCCTGCAAGGCTGATATGTTGAAAATCTCTTTGCAGTTTGGGTGCTAATACCTGCTGAATACAGATGTGCATGTTGACTTTTCTATTACAGATTGCTTGATTAACATCAGATGAATCTACAAAGAAAACATTTTGTTCCAAAAGATACTGTATATTACTTCATTTTCTTCAGTACTTCATAGGTAAAAGGTGATATTTTATGGACTGAACCAATATTTATCAGAGTACAAACAATGGGCCTGATTCAGATTTAAGAGGGAGTTGGGTGCGGATCAGCACCTATGTCCCCTCTCCAGCCCATAACTGGCCCCCGTTTTTAGGGCCTGATGGCACTTAAGGGCGCGTATTTTGTTTCTCAAGAAGGAAAATATGCATGGACGTTCCCTTGCTGCATCCTGACCCTAAGACTCCCTTTCTCGCAGCCTGATCCTAAGACTCCTCTCCCTGCAGCCTAACCCGAAGATTCCCTTCCCAGCAGCCTGACCTGAAGACTCCCTTCTGAGTAGCCTGACCCTAAGGACCTCGTTTACTAAGGTCAATGTTGCCAAAATCGTCCTGGGACTTTAGCTGTTTTTTCACCAAATCAGATTTTCCATATTTACTAAAGCCAAAGTCCCGGGACTTTTGGCTTTCTCACCACCAAATCGACCTAATTTTTTTATTAGATTTGACTAAATTGGCTCTAGTGCGATCCGTGAGGGCAGAAAAATAAATCGCTTCCCACTTTAATAGAAAAATACATGTCAAACACATGTCAACATAGTTGGTGCATTTTTCTATCACTTATCCTGTCGACGGATATACTGCTATAAGGAAAAGCATAGCCATGTGTTTGTGGCCATGCTAATCCTTATAGTAGTGTAAGCAGCAGCCTGATAAGTGATAAAAGTATCTAAACAAATGTGTTGTGTCCCTAAAAAATTTACCCAATAAACTTTGCTATATTAACTGACCTAACACTACATGTGAAACCCTGAATAAAAAAATGCCAAAAATGTCCCTTACTGTGTCACTAGAAAATACTGGTGGCCACTGAAAAAAAAGGTACCCTAAAGTGTATGTGACTGTAAAAATGTGTAAAAAAAATAATAAACAAGTGTAGCGGCTCACCATTTATCAGTCATCTGTCTGTGGAATGACTTGCTTGTATTTTCAGCTTCTTCTGCAGATCTTCTTTCAAAGTTGATTGGAGAGGTTTGTTAGCTAGCTTGAAGATGTTCCTCCGGTGCTGGCATCTGGTCTTCATCCTCTTCTGCTCCTTTTCACGATGCACCCCTTCTTCCTCCTCGGTGTCCCCGCTACTAATGACCGCTCTGTCTAGGGGGCGCCCTTTTGTAGGAAAAATTAGGTCAGCAACATTAGGGGAATCTAGTGAGCGCTCTAGTGTTGGTGGAGTCATTTTTCCTATAAAAGGGGGCCCCCTAGCGACAGACCGGTCATTAGTAGCACAGACCCCGAGGAGGAAGAAGGGGTGCGTCGTGGAAAGGGCCAGAAGAGGCCGAAGACCAGATGCCAGCACCAGAGGAACATCTTCAAGCAAGCTCACAAGCCTCTCCAAGCAGCTTTGAAAGAAGATCTGCAGAAGAAGCTGGAAATACAAGCAAGTCATCCCAAGACAGATGACTGCTAAACAGTGAGTCAGTCTGGTGCGGTGGGTGTGCAGTGGTAGGACGGGTCTGCGGTGGTGCGACGGGTCTGCAGCAGTGGTTTCGGGAATAACAAATGGATAAGTATGCTGAAAAATAAATTCGGCATGCATTCTCATTCATTAGTAAAACTTTCTAATTTGTAATATTTTCGAATTAGAGACAGTTGTCTGTATTTCGTAAATATAATTTTCTTTGTGGAGAAGGTCTTGCAGCACGGTATAGGAATATAAAATAAACACTTTTTGTATATATGAAAGTTGAATAAATGAGTTTATCAGCAGACATTTCTTTGAGGAAAGACTCAGTATATACACAGAGAAATGAAACAGAACTGGCTATTTTTACTAACAGGCCAAATGCACAGAAGCAGCAACTGGGAATATCTCTGTCTCCCTGCAAATCATTTTACCTCTACTCAAAGTCATGCAGAACAACTGCTGGAAAAAGAGTGGACTGCGGTGAGGAGTCAAACACACGTGCTGTGGGCTGCTGGGAAGTGCCTTGACTTCAACAACTCACTAAATGACGTTTAAGATTCTCTGCACCTCTCTAATCCGAAACTGATGGTATCTCGCATCTCTGTTCCTGCTGCTCCAGTGCTCTCTCTTCTCCAAGAGTCATACCGAGATAATCAGTAACAGAGATCCTAATGGATAGAATTCACTAACAGTATTTTATTTGTGGGGAATTTATCCAGGAGAGAAGCCATTTTGTGCCAGTAAAATCCTTTAATTAATTACCACGATCATGGCAGGTTCTTTTCCCCATGACTGTGGTTAGCTTCTAGAGGGAAGACTCTTACCGGAGATAAGGGCATCTGTCTGGCTCTCTTCATTGAATTATCCTCTACCTTTGATGTCAGCGCTATTTAGGAAAACTTGGATTCCGTTCCAAGTTGACGTCTCATGAAATCCATATGTGTTGCAGCTTAATATTACATTACATTCATCCCCATGGAAACATAAATTGCATGCAAGGGAAATCGAAGTTTTTATATTTAACGTTAAGCAGGGCGTTGACGGTATTTCAGAAGTGCGGAATGTTCTGTACGTCTTCATGTCACAGTGTCAGGAAGGTGCAGGAAATGAAGCAGATGCAGTGGTTGGATGAAATAACAGAGACCAAGCTCTGGGGAATCAGGAAACCATCTCCTGATGGCAGTTGGAGGGGCTCGAAAATAACACCAAGTCGTTTATAAACCGCACAAGGGGAAAACACCATTAAACATAGCTTTACTGAGAGAAAAGATTTTATGCACAAAGATATTACTCACCTAATCATTCTCAGCAAAGGACCTCACCCATCTGTGAGACCCTCTTACCGTCGCAAGTCCCATGTCCAACAATACAGCCTTGGCTGTTTCATTTGAAAGGTAACCTGATAGAATTCCTTTAGAAGGTTGGTTTAAGCTGCCCAAAGTTTCTGTTTATTTTCTTAAAATGCCTTTTTCCATTCAGGGTATTTAATTTGTTTTTTCTCATATATATCATCGTAAACTGTCCCCCATAATAAAGGGTCGGGCCATGGACGATCTTATCTATCATACAATATCCAAACCCGGGGAGAAGTACAGATGAAGTTGACAGAGTAGTTCCAGACCAGGTATAAAGGAAAAGGGAGGACCTTGATCAAGGGGCGTGGTTTGCCGGTACAATGTGCCAATTTGCGACTCATCGTTTTCCGGAAAACCCATACCGACCGCAGAGATTTCTTTGTGGTTTGAATTTAGACGCCATTGGCACAACAACAATCAGATTGTCATTACTTCAACGGCAACAGGTAAGATTTTCCCATAACCCTAATACCCCCGTAACCCTCCCCTTCTATTTCCCTCACCTTAACCCTCCATATCCAGCTGCCTAACAATAATCCTCCCCTTCTATCAACCTAGCCCTTCTCTTTTGCCAGCCTATCCCTAAGCCTCTCTTTCTATCAGCCTAACCCATTCCTTCTATTAACCTTAACCTAACCTTCCCCTTCTATCAGTCTAACCCTAACCTTCCCCCTTCTTGCAGCTTAACCCTAACCTTCACCAGCCCGCCGTAGACCAATTGGGAATGGGTACTTATTCAAAATAGGAGCATTAGCTATAGTACCTGTTCCCAACTTGGAATATTCATAATATGGAACGATTTCAACACTGATTCAGCCTCAGTTCAGCTGTTGGCTGTATGCATGTTGAAAATCGGCCACTTGGACTGGCAACTGCATCCCCTTGATCGAGAGAGCTTACAGTCTAGAGTATGAAGGCACTTATGAAACAATAGGATGAACAGGACCCAGAGTAGTCATAGCAGTTGCTGGGACACACAGAGGGTATGATATCAGCTGAGCATGGAAAGAGAACGTTGAAGAGGAAGTTTCGAGAAAGCAAAAAGGTGGGGAGAGTTTGGAAAATCAGGGTCTTACCCTAACCATAACCACAGCCTAACCCTAACCATAAACCTAACCCTAATCCTAACCCTTACCCTAAGATTAAGTATGGTACCTAACCATCAATGTCACGTCAAGTATGCAACTGTGGATTAGGCATTCTCGTTAAGAGCTAATATCTCGATCAGACGTCCCTGCCAAGGGTAGATTTATTAATCAGTTGTCCCTGTTGATTGTAGATTCATTGATCGAGTGTCACTTGTGATCTTCAGTCTGTTGATCCAGCAGTGCTGAGCCTTAAGTGACCATATCTCCCAAAAGGGAAATCCCCTACTGGGTCAGACTGTGAGACCATTCTCTCTCCTGTCTGCATTGGGTCACAAGACAGGACACATTACACAGTCACAGGATCCTTAATCTACTAAACCCATAAAAAACAGCAAGGAATCTCAAAATATCTTTCTCATTAACAATAAGTCATTTATGTTTAGCCTCTTAGATGGTCACATAAATCTTTCCAACTAAAATGCGCTATATTTTCATGAGAAATACTTTTTAACCATGTGAAGTTCTTAAATGGTTAAATCTGAAATCCATCAGGGTAATGTAATGATAAACAGATCAATACACTAAAACACATACACAACACAGTGTAATAACAACGGTTCTCTAATCCAGCTACAAACCTGCTTTGGTTTTGTTGTTGGTTTTGGGTTTTTATTTTGTGTATGAATTATTTATTTATGAACTTTTCTATCTATAGTTTTAGAATCTGATTTATTATAGGGATCTAACACAGTAAAACAAACACTGTTCATTAACAAACAGACTAAGACCCGTATTCAGGGTACCAGACATATACTCTGAATACCAGCCTAAGATCTATGAAGGCCCTGCTCGCGGGTCTACAATCTATAGGAAAACAGGAGTTTGATAGATGAAAAAAAAAAACAGGACCGGATCCTAATTTAATAGCAAGAATTTGCGATCCTAAGTAGCATAAGTGCAGGGGGAGAACACTTTCCACCACCAGGGAGTGTGGATAGGACCGTTCTCTTCCAACCAGTACCAAACTGGCTGGGCAATCGATTGCTTATGCCTCGAAGGGGCATATCAATCAATCCCTGAAGCACCAAACACAGTGCTCCGAAAGGTAAGTAAATATTCTATCCCCAACCCACTCCCTAACCCTGTCTCCTCCCCCCCTTAGCCTAACCCTAAGTTTCTTCCCCTGCAGCCTTACCCTAAGTCTCCCCCCCTCCGCAGCCTAACCTTAAGTCCCCCCCTCTTGAAGCCTAACCCTAAGTCCCCGGAGAGGTTACTCACCTCTCCGATGGTCCGGTGGTGGCGCTTCTGAAAATGAATGGCTGAGTATAGTGATCGCATGAAAACCCATTCATAACAAAAAAATCTAAGATGGTTGTCATTCGAAATAGAGACAGCCGAAAAGCAACTTTCGGCTGTCCCTACTTTGCAATGACAGGCATCGGTACGGGGATTTGCATTGTCGCCAAGACCCTGGACCAGGTCTACAATTGATCACATTAGCCCACTTCCAAATGGAAAGTGCGCAAGTGGGGTATATGGGACTAGATTCAGAGACTGAAAATAAGAGAGGAAGATTACTCCTGGGTAACACCATGTTGATTTCAGGGGGAGTCAAGTTAATTGTATTCTGTGCATGCAGGGATATATCTTTGTTTTTGCTAATTGCACACAGATACTGACCAGCTTCACTTTTACACTGTAATGTAGACTTGGCCTAGAAAACAAGGCAGTCATTCACTCTGCACCCATGGAGGACACACCAGGATTAACAGCGCTATGCTGTCATCAGGTGGCAGGTTAGACAGAGCTCAGCACTCAGTCTGTGAATCCTGTGCACTGTTTATAAATAACTTTCCAGCAACTGACAGCTTAGCGGCGTCTTCTGCTGGTGAGAAGTGTGTGTGTGTGTGTGCGGGAAGGAGTGGAGCCACGGCCAGCAGAATATAGCACCAAGCTGTCAGCTGCTGACAAATTATTTTTAAATAACACTCAGCACTTGTAGATTGCTGATTGCTGTCTAACTTGCCAACCAGATGGCTGTCTGAGTGGTTGGTGGCTGGTCCGAGTCCCTCTCTTTCCAGAATGCAAGCTATCACAGTTCGACTTGCACTCTGATCTGAATGGGGCATGATGAGACGCAGTTCCTTTCTGCTGACGCATAGTGTGATATCGGGCAGAGCTACGCTTTGTGAGCTGGCGTACACTCACCTCTAGATCGGGCCCAGTGTCATCACAAAAACCTAGTTACAAAGGCCCTGATTCACACTTGAGAAGCTTGTGCTTCTTAAGTGCGTATTTTTCCGAAATGACCTACTGCACATGCATAGTAGGTCATTTACGCAATCTACGTACCGGTTAGGGATGTAGATCGCCTCTGTGTGGTCTTTAAAGACCTCACAGAGTAGTTGAGTGCTAATGCTGCCTCGGGGAGTGTTTAGTTAGGTGTGGGAGGGATTTAGATTAGCCAGGGAGGGTGGGGAGAGGCATTGGGGTAGATCCAGAACTACGTTTGTCGTACGTTTATTCGCGGAGCGTATTTTCGTGTGCGTAAATTCACTACACTCCCCTCGGCACACCCCTTGCACGGACGTATTTTGTCAAGATACGCTTTCCAAACCCTACCTTAACTTTTTCCAACGTAACCGCTGTCATACGCACACGTACGTATGGGCAACACGAATGTACGCAGCTAAGCACGCCCATATTGTACACTTTAAATACAAACCCCGCCTACTTCACGTATTATGTAGTAACGTAAAATTGGCACGCCCACACGTAAGTATTTACGTGACACATACGTGAATGGCCCATACGTTCACTATTACGCTACGTTAATGTGCGTATTTTCTATGGTGCGCATGCGCAGTGCGTTCAAAACTGCGATTTTACGTCTACGCCACGCGTAAATGCGCTTCGAAGCGTTGTTCTGGATCAGGCCCATTGTCCGTTCGTAGTTTCCTTCTTAAGAAGGAAACTACGCACGGTAAGATAAGGTAGACCTATTTGTGCCATAAGGTATAAGGTGCCATAAGGTACTTAAAAGCGGAGGGCGGGTTAGGAGCTGCATCAGTGAGTAAGCCGCGGTTCTGTCATCCCCTAACTCACTCTTAAGTGTTAATGAGGACCCAAGTTTTTCATTGGGCAGATAAGAAAAATACATTGCGATTTCTTTTTTATAGGAGAAACATTACAATTCCTGTGGTGTTTCCATGCAAGAATTGCAACCTGTGGCATAGTGTTTGGCACATATTGTTTCTTTATTGTCATTGCAGAAAGGGCCTGTGTAATAGGATGGATACAGTTCAATCACTGTATTCATGGTATTAGGGTTAGAATAGCACAGCACAGAAAGAGCACACCAGGGGCTGCATATTCATTTCTGATGATATAAGAAACACATTTGCTGTTTGTTGTGTATTTGCAGCATAACTTGGTTCCTGTACATAACTCTAACTATGGTGGAGATTTTCACATACTCAGTGGCAAACGGACAGATGTGTCATCGAATCTAATCCCCTTAATCCCTGAAGCTCTTCTATAATGGATATTTGAAAAGCCCAGATTGGAAAACATGCTGTCTTTTTATTGAGCCTTTCTGAATACTCCAGCTTCCTCCAGTATTATATCCGTGCCAAGTGCACCCTTCTGGACATGCAATGGATTAGTTCATTGAAAAGCAGATGAATACACCTAATGAGTTAAACTGTTTATGGTTGTTTTAACTACATAATTCTGGTAGAGTACCAGATTTCCTACACTTTTCATCTGTCTAGAAACGATTTTATGGAGCAAGTGATTGAGGATTCTTAAAAAGTGCAGAAACACAGGCAGTATTCTCCATCGCTCTTTCTTCGATGGTGTATTCCTATTGAATTAGCCGTTCTTTATCACACAGATATTTATGACTGTTATCTGTCAACTGTTGAAGGATTCTGGGAGTTTTGCTGTATGTTTGGGAGAGCCAATGAGAATGCCTCAATGATTTTCTTGCACATTTGTTAGAGTTTTAATGCAATGATTTCATTGGCTACGAGGAAGGGAGTTTTAAGGTTAGGCTGTGGGGAAGAGAGGGTTAGGGTAATGTAAGGGAGGGTTAGGGTAAGGAATAGGAAAAGGGTTGGGTTTAGATTTATACTTACCCTTCGCTTCTGCCTGTTCGTCCTGGGGGGATTTCGATTGCTTTGCCTCGCCAAGGCTGAAGCAATCGATTCTCTAGGCTCTTTGCAAATGCCTGGGAGAGAACCATTCGAACAGGAGACCCACACCCGGAGTGGACAGAGGGCTGTGGACTACTATCAGCCATGAGTTAGCATAAGTTTTCCAATTCAAATGAATAGACATTCCCAGAAGTACAGAAGCAAGGGCAGGGACAATCTTACATAAATAAGAGCAGAGTACGTACCGTAGATGCATTTGTAAAAGTGGGGCAGGCAATGCAGCTATGTGCCCAATACGTTGCACAGGAGTAGGGTCATACAATGCAATGCTGACTGTAAATGGAGATTATGATTAATGCCAGCGCCTGGGTCAGAATGCCAATTTCAGAAAACGATAGCAAACATGATTTTTCATTTTAATAAAAGCATGATTTTTTTTTTATTACTGTACATAGACGTGATGTAACACAGGCACAATGCTTTGCAGGCAATTTCTAACCTTTAGTAATCCATTCAATGAGACACATCTCAATACAAGGGTGATAAATTGGTCACGGGAGGTTAGACATGACCTGGGGCTGCTGCAAATGTTTTGATGTAAACAGTCCCCTTTTTTTTAGGTCTGTGCTTGGCTCTGGATCGGGTGCTTGGACGCGCCTCTTACTGTACATTGACCACGCCCCTTACTGTACATTGCCCACGCCCCTCCACCCTTTCCCTTCTTCTACCCACTCTGTAGGCCGCCAAAGCTCGAGCTGCGCTCTACATTTCTGAGCATGCGCAGTAGTAACTCCCGCAGAAAAGCATCACGTCAGCTGGCGGACGCTCCTTTCGGGATTGAGCCTTCAGAGAGAGGAGGGGGGAGTTTACTCAATTTATAACATCAAGCCCAGAGGTCAAGGAAAGGCAGGCGGGTAGCCGAATTTCTGGAATAATGGCCAAGTATGCTTCACTTAAGGTGGACATGCGGCAACCAACTAGCGGAGTCTGCATTCTGATGTCTAGTAGTTAGAATAACAGACGACCGCCTGACTGATGTCCTAACATACGTGAATAATTGGTTAATAAATGCAGGCGGCTTACAGTATTAGACAATATCATTGTTACAGGAAACAATAACAACATCATGCCCATTCCTGGAGAAGCATGACATTCTGGATGGCCTCTGTACCATTATACAAGCACATTACCAGTTCTAACCTTTGCTCATGGCTGGATAGATGTAATTTAGTCACTATAAGCTCCGTTCCCTGGTGTAATTAAACAGTAAGCTTGCTTAAATCTGAGTAAATATGCTAAATGAATGAGTTGCAGAGACGAGTAACTGGGGCATCACTGAGCCTGTCTGACACAGGATTCTTAATACTAAAGGACTTATAAAGAAAAGCGTGAGATCAGTAGTGCCAGAAAGCGCAGAATGAGGTATGAAACCAGATTTACTTTCTGGAAATGGAAGATCGATAAAGGGAAACTCTCATCAATTCATGTTTTTATCTTACTACATCATTCCGGTGTTATTTATCCAGAGCAGTGGTCATAGGCGGATCAGAACTCAAACCAAGGCAGCAACACTGGATTCTCTGCATTAGAGATACAGGACTGGGCTAAAACTAATAATGATGGGAACAGGGGTGGATGGTGACAGGCTCGGGGCTAAATTCACTAAACTGCGGAAAATGAAAACTGGAGATGTTGCCCATAGCAACCAGTGAGCTTCTAGCCCTCACTTTCTAGAATGACATACTAGAGAATGTCAGCTTCAATCTCATGCAACATTTTCATCAACATTTTTCCATTTCTCCAGTTTAGTAAATCTAGTCCACAGGCCCCATAGCAAGGAGAAGGAGCCTGATTCTGGTTCGGTGGGACTAGCTAACATCAAGAACAGATAGATAGATAGATAGATAGATAGATAGATAGATAGATAGATAGATAGATAGATAGATAGATAGATAGACAGACAGACAGACAGACAGGCAGGCAGACAGACAGACAGACAGACAGACAGACAGATAGATAGATATCGGATGAATAGATAGACAGACAGACAAAGATAGACAGATAGATAGTTAGATAAATAGATCCCGTAGACAGCGCACAGTATTTAGTTGTGTTCATGTGTTCATGGAAAGAAATGTTCAGCTGGAGCAGAGAAACTGATCTCTGGTTAAAGTAAAGGATTTATGGAAAGTAATACAATACATTTATCTGCCTACTGCTGAGAGATTGATTATAAGCTGTTCTGGTCCTCGGAGATGATGGATGTCATAAAAATTTGTCAATAGGAAACTATTTGCCTTTGAGACTGATTGCCGTTGAGGAGATGTGATCCCGGATGAATGAAGACTTGTGGCACTATTGACCTGACTCATTGAACTCTCCTGGAGAATTGTCTCGCTGCTGCGATCTGGTGTCAGTCCGCAGGTAGCAGGAGAACTGAGAGGCGCTGCATGACATAACAGCAGACTGTGACAAAGCGATATTACAAGGGAAGTGTGCACATGCACTGAACTCATCTAAATAAAGAACAAGCTTCTCTTACTCGGTATGCTTAAAAAACAAAACTGGAAGCATATTAGGGCTATTTTTATCAAACATCTATACTTTTTGTCTACCCTTTACATTCCTAAAAAAAAGTGACCAAGGACCCCATAGGGCCAAGGGATCATAAACAGCAGGCAGGTGCTGGGGCAGACATCCAGCAAGCAAAGGGGTTAAATTTAAGGGTGGGTTAGTTAGGAGTTTAGATAGGATGAGTAAGGGGTGGGATCTGGGTAAGTGGGGGGGGAGTTAAGTAGCTTACTTATAGGACCAGTTGAGGGGGAGTGGGGCACTCAAGCTAGAGAAGTCTCCCTCCCTGTAAAGTTTAAGTTCTGTGTTATTAATTTTTTCTTTTCAGACGGAGCATGGTTGGCGGTAGCAGTGGAGGGCTTAGCAAATAAGGTTGGCGCAGGGGGTTTGTTGATGTATGGTGGGAGCGGGGGTAGTCTGATCCGATGGCTACACAACCATTGGGCGAGGGCGCCAGAACCGCCACGGTCAGGCCCTACTAGGAACAGGTCGAGTGTATGCTAAAGGATCAGGCTGGGGGGCGCCGAGGTCAAGGTTGTTGACCTCTGTGGAAGTTACATTTGCTGAGCCTCCCACTGCTATTGGGCCACCTAAGCCCTTTATACTGGCGTGACTAAGTCAGCCAGTTAGGTGAATCATTAATCAATTCAATCTGGCCCAATTTTATAAATACCGTGTTCCCTGTTTAAACCCAGCTATGTTGTCCGTCTCTTTATTTCATTATGGTGTAATTGCGTGATGGATGGATGACTGAGCGCTGTGCCGTTTGCTGTTTATAAGCTTCAAATTAAGGGCTTTTTAAAAGTACACAATTATACGCACGCATGTAGCAAGGCCACACCCATCAACACCCAGACACTCCCGTCTCACAGTCGTGCAATCGTAGACTTACACCTCCATAGAGCACCTCTAGCGGTACGTGTGTACTTACCTGCGTATATGTATTCCGTACGTGCGATTCTATGTAACTGCACCATCAAAGACTCATTTAAATGCTGACTTTTTAAAGCTTCCCTCCAGGAGAACACGGAGGGAAGCCATAGATGGCCACAAGGGGGCAGAACTTAATGACGCAATGAATGCAAATCACGCCATTAAGTCACGCCCCCTGTCAATCATTCATGTAATCTCTAGCGTTACATGGGATGGACGGGGCTGGATGACATCATCAAGCCCCGCCCATCCCTAGTAACTCTAGGGATTACAACAGAAATGAGTAGCTGGTCGGGGCTTGCGGGAGCTTTTCTGGTTCTCTTGGGATATCGAGAGATCTTCCCAAATTTTGGGAGTCTCCTGGATATTCCTGGATATTCGGCAACCATGACATAAATTAACTCCGAAAAGTGCACTGAGTCAGTAAATCCACATTTCTTCCTTGCTGATCAGCTTTATGTTCTCATATCATGTTTTTGACATCACTGGGGAATGTTTTAGTGACCCAGAAAACTATCTCGGACTGGTCCTAATTGAGTTTCCAGCTCAGTTCGTCTTTGTACATTGTTCACTTGAAACAAGTTTGCAGTTAGGAAAGGTGTGAATTTAATGCATGAATTTACACTCCAGCACCTTCGGATAATAAAGACAGCTGACAAGTAAGTCATACTGACAATTAGGAAAGTGTTTACAACTGTGATTCCTATTACTGGACTTTCACAGTGCTAAGCTGTAACCACAGCTCAGCCAGTTGCACTACTCCTGTGACTATAAGCATAGTGCTGTATTTCTTGAGAGCGGTTTATTACATTTTTTTATCTTTCCACTGGACCCCATTCTAGATGCTGACTGCTGACACAGCACTAATAGGAAGCATCCTCTTTTATCTGCTGCTTCATGTGGGGAATGGGCTAGGACTGACCCCCTCCATCAGACACTATAGGGTGTAGTTCGCTATTCTGATAATCCTTATTTCAACAGATAACATCCTGGCAAATAAAAAAAAAACACCTGTGACCAGTTCCTGTGACTGGTGTGTCTTGGAACAGGTGCAGGTACGATTTTTGGACCTGATTCACACTTAAGAGTGCCATAGGACTACCTTATCCTTCCGTGCAATGTCCG
>WWET01000065.1:524639-543157 GCA_011038615.1 Limnodynastes dumerilii | reverse complement strand
CTATCTATCTATCTATCTATCTATCTATCTATCTATCTCATGTCTATCTTCTATCTCTGTCACAGCTATCTGCTATATTTTTATCTATCTATCTATCTATCTATCTATCTATCTATCTATCTATCTAAATTATTGATATCAATTGAAGAAAAAAATATTTTATATATATATACGTACCAAACAATACTATATATGTAAGCTCTGTGTACATTTGTTATACATAAATATTTGGTAAATGTAGCATAAAGGATAACACAGCGATATTTTTTGCCTGAAAAAGGAAAACAAAATTTTTTTATGAACCAAAATGAAAAGTGGATTCTTTATTTGGAAGGATGATGAAACTAACAAAATACTATGTAATGGACAAAACAAATTGATTGATTTGTTAATGAATGTGTAATGGCCTCCTAGCGAGATTGATCACTTGCTGACCTTAAGGTCATTTAATACAGTGATACTGCTAAGCCTACCATCCCCCTGATAAATACCCTTAACAAAACATGGGTCAAGGTCTTTAGAGGTTTGTACACTTGTAAACTCATTAGGGAGCGGGGAATCAACTTATTGGGATGCTGGAATATGCTTCCCAGGAGAGCATACTGCTACTAACCTCTGCTATCAATCTTAAATATGCTGTTGTTTTTATTTTGCTACAGTCTTTTGGACAATCAAATGTGTTTTTCAATAAAAATTGACGTATTGTATAGTCATGGATATTAGATCAATATATAGTATATGTAAGTATATAAGTAAGTAAGTAAGTAAGTAAGTAAGAAAGAACTTGAGGGGTCCTTTAATACCAGGAGTTAAAAGGAGACAACACAAGGCAATTATTAATCAACTCTAATATTTAATTGCCTCCCTGTTTCGTCTATCGTCCAGCATCTCCTCAGTCTCTCCGACCCGAGAGCTACCACGAACACCCTAGGTCCGTGACAGTTCATGAATAATACTTCACTTTGTCTCGTGGTTATGGGTTAATAATGTTCAGCTGGGGTCCAGAAGCCCCTCTCTCAATTGTGTTCAAGCTGAATAGGTCAAGTGGACACTTCTGCAGTCAGTCTCATAGGAGAAGCTGGAGAGCTGACCTTGTGCTCAGACCTATGTACCCTGAGAGCAACAGAGTCGGAACTTACTACCTTCTTAAGTTATTATTATATTTTAAACAAGTTATTTGGTTATCAAATTAATTTCTACATTCCACATATGTGCAGAATAAGATAGCATTGCATAATGTTAGTATCACAAACCCTCTGCTCCTACAAAGATCACCCTTATCGGCATGTCTTGGCCGGGTGTGGGTCACCACTGCAAACAGCCCTTTTTCGAAAGGGCCGTTCTGTCAGCCTTTTCCAAAGTGCCTAGGAAATCGATTGTTTCTGCCTCGCCGAGGCAAAGCAATCGATCCTAACCCTAACCTTCCCATTGTTACGGTACCCCGGGATTACCAGGACAGTGGACCGGGGTGACCGTGGATTGGAAGTGGAAATGGTACAGTACACTGGGTTTACCCATAAATGGAAACAGAGTAACTGTAAGAGGTAAAGAGCGAGCAATTCCCCAAGGAGTACCACCTGATTTCGGACCAAGTGTTCGCTAGAGCCCCAGATGGTGGGGATAAACTGGAGCAGGTAGGAATCCGTCAGGAGCACAACCCAAGAGAGATTACTCGGGAGATGAGCAGACCGTCAGAAGGAGGAGATAGGTAAGTAAAGGTAGGAGCAGAGGTAAAGAGGGTAAAAGGCAGATCAGAAGGTTCTAATCGGCAACGGACAACAGAAACCAGGAAACGTGACGCCACAGACGGGGTAGAGACAAACCAGACCAAACAGGACAAACCAAACAAGTAGGGGCTAACACTCTCACAGTCACACAAGAAGCTGGGGCTCCCCGGAGGGGAACAAGTACATGCAAACAGGGAAGGATAAGGTAACCTGGGGAGGTGGGTACACTAAGGTGGAAGGGAGAGCGAAAGAGGTATACAAAAGGGTAAGCAGGACTGGGTAAACAAGGCAGAGACTGGGGCACTCAGTAAGCGATGGCACAGAGCACAAAGGCAAAGGCACTAGTAATAAGGGAAGCAGGTCACAGGCTGACAAACAGATGCTATAACCGGCGCCAAAATGAGGACAGGAATACCCTAATAACAAGTGGGGAGGCTTCGGATACGCAGAAGGATAATGAGCCCCTCCCCAACAGGAAGCGTTCCCAGGACAACTGGAACGCATAAAACCCTAGCTGCAGCAGAGCGCGTGCTTAACACGGAAGCCACGCTGAGCTAGGTAACCAGGGAAGCTGTAACCAGGGAGGCTGTCGGCAGGGGATTCCCCTGCACGCGCCATCGGAGAGCAGGTAAGCCGGGCCATGGGGAGAGGACACCGCTGCAGCTATTACACTGCGGTGTAACACCCATCCCTGCAGCATGACCCTAAGACTCCTTTCCCCACAGCCCAATCTTAAGACTCCCCTTCCTGCAGCCTAACTCTAAGACTCCCCTCCGCACAGCCTAAACCTAAGACTCCTCTCCCCACAACCTAACCCTAAGATTCTCCTCCCCGCAGCCTAACCCTAAGACTCCCCATTGAGTCACACTCCCCTCTGGTCGGTATGGCAGGTCTGTGGTGGGTGCAACAGTTCTACGGCAATGTTTCTGAAGAATGAATGGGTACCCGTGTCTATTTAGAGACAGTCAAAACGGCTTTGTCTATTTCTAAAATAACATTTTCTCAGCAGGGACTCCCACAGATCTTGGCTTTAAATGTCTGGTTCCACAAAGTATTAATAACACGTTCGCATAAAAGCACATTAAAAAATTGAGAACGGCAGCTATCTTAGGCTGCCCAGATACAAGTGTTAAGTGGTCTTTATAGAAATAGACTATTAGTTATTGGGTTTCTAACCAAGAAAAGATTATATATACAAAATGGAAGTTGCTCAGATCAATTTATATGTAAATGAATACAGGTGCATGAAAGGCCGTGGGGTAATCTGCTAGCAACAGAAACAAAGGAAAGGAAATGCCCCATCAACACTGCCATTAACTAGTAACAGACTATACCATTCTATCTGTAACATACACACAGGATAGAGAATGTCCAGCAACACTGCCATTACCAGTAACACACTATACCATTCTATCTGTAACATAAAATGCAGAAATGACCATTATACATATTTTCAAATATATGATAAGCCACCAACCACCATGCAAAAAAATATATGTTTAAAACGTTTTTGTTATTTAGTTAAAATTTTTGGTTTACCTTTGCCTTCATTTGCCAACAAGACCTGTCCTACACTAAACTACATTGTGAGAGAACTGTTAATAAAAACTCTAAATAATGGAAAAATTCTTGTTTAAAATTCATCCATTGACCAGATTCGCTTTAAACTTTGAGTTCACGGATTCAATTAACTTCTTAGAAAGACCTATTCACCTAACTTAATGTTTAATTTTACTGTCAGCGCTATGCCTGATTTAGATGTTACCAGCGTCAATGAAGTTTGGATATTAACAATTTATTGAATTATGTTTTTAAACAAGTATTTAATACAGTTTTTGTGTCCTCTAAAAGTACTGGTAGCAGGTACATCATAATTTGCACAATGACTCTAGAACACAGTCTATTATTAAAATTGATTATCTCCCATGATGCAATTATTTTATTTTAACTCAGTAAACTAACATAACATACATCTATTCGGAAGCTGAACTTTTCCACTGTGTCAGCCCGTACTGAGGTATTTGAAATACGTGACCCAGAAACGATAGGGTTGATTCTTTTGACTTGTACAGGGATTTTGAATGAGATTGTTTTATAGGAAAAAAAATAGCTGGTTAAATCCTGGAAAAACAGCTAGTTTCAGGATACAAACAAACAAGAAACAGATGTAGATTAAAGATGAACTTTTAGCTTTTTACTCTCTCTATTGAAATTAATGTTGCTTGCACACTGCTGGCCAAGACTAGGGAGAAGGGTTTATTAAAGATTTGATAGATTGGGGAACTGTTGATTTGAACTCGAGACTGTTGTCAGGGCAAAGGACAAACGGTGAGTATTAGAGAACCATGGTACAGAGAGGTTATGATTATTGATTTTTGTGTTAAGGATGTATCGCCTAGTTTTAAAGTAGAGATAGAGTAGAACAATGAAACTACTGTAGAGCAGTCTACTGGAATACAGAGCCACAGATTAAAGGTGCATGAGTTTGTTAACAGTTAGACTAAAATATAACAACAACAACAATAATAATAATAGTAATAATAATAATAATAATAATAATAATAATAATAATTTCATCCATCAATAAAAAGGTCTAATAGAAAACCATGTGTTTGGATGTATTTCAGTGAACATTATATGATACAATTGTTTCACAATACAAAAGACGCTGGACCGGATTGACAGATAAGAAGGAAATAAGTACAAAGATTCGCAAAATGACGCAACTAAATGGCAAACTCGCTCCCATGACACTCCCCTTGGGCCAGATCCAGAACTACGTAGATTTTACGTGCGAGCGATTTTACGCTAGCCGCCAGCGTAAATTTGCCCATCAATATTTACTGCGCTCGCCAGATGTTACGCCACGTAACTCTGAATGTACGTACCAGCCACGTATCAACTGCATAACTACGAACGAAGGGGCGTTACAGGCATACGACTCCCGTAATTACGCTTCGGAGGCGGGGTGAGGCATTTAAATTGTACAGTATGGGTGTGCTTAGACACTTACGTACCTGAAGCCTTTACGTACGTCAGTAGTTACGCATTGAAAAGTTAAGGTAGGGTTTGGCAAGCGTAAAATGGCAAAAGTACGTACAGCCGAGGGGAGTGACTAGTGGGGTGCATAGAAAATATGCTACGCGATGAAACATAACAAGCGCTTAGGTCTGGATCTACCCCCGTGTTCTTAAGGATCTTTACTGACTTCCGCCTCCATAGGTCTCTCCGCGAGTATCTTTGTATGGAGTTTCCTAACGTACGTGCAGACTTTACAAACCCCGCCCCTACTGCCCTATTTAAATGCCCCTCCCCCACCCACTTTTCTTACCTTCCTACTTACGGAGTACTGGAAGGCCCCTTCTTACGGATATCACTAGGTACAGATAAGTACAAGGTAAGTTTATTTGCGTAATTATTTGGCTTATTGTGCAAATTGCAAAAAACTTAAAGATACGCTCATGGCCTGTGTATATTTAAGAGCGTTATTTGGTGTGAATCAGGGCTATTGTTTGCCTCTTAGTATTCAAACCACCGGACGTATTGCATAGACCGCATATACGCAATCTACGTACCGAAAAGATATACGTAGATTACGTTAAAAGATTACTGCGCATATGTATAGAATTTCGGTAAATACCGGACGTATATGCAATACGTCCAGTGGTCTGAATACGGTCCAGAATGCCCAGAAGATTTACAACTTTTAGGGAGTGTTCATTGGAGAGCCCTCTACTGAATGTGGGCCTAATAACGAGGAATAAATAGGAAAAGCCGTCACAATGAGATTCACAGCCAAATGCATCATCGTGACCTTATGTCCTGGACAGAGACAATAGTCTAAAGACCCCATGCCAGCTCTGATTTGCAATTCTTCACAATCCCCCGGATCCAGAATTATGCAATGTGGCCGTTTTTTTCTGCACTCTGCACTTGGCAGGGTCCTATGTTAGACCTTATGTGCAAGGGGGGAGTTATCCCCTGGCAAACACTGTATGGTGGATATGACTATCGGAAGTGTAATCTAATCTTAACCCTTCCCTAACCATAACCCGCCATGTCCCACAGCCTAACCTTAACCTTCCCTTTTAGCCCTAACAATAACCTTCTCCTTCTTGAGCCCTAACCCACCATGTCCTGCAGCCTAACCCTAACCCCCCCCATGTCCCACTGCCTAACCCTAACCTTCCCCTGAAGCCCTAACAATAATCTTCTCCTTGAGCCCTAACCCACCATGTCCTGCAGCCTAACCCTAACCTTCCTCTTAAGACCTTATAATAACCTTCTCCTTCTTGAGCCCTAACCCCCCATGTCCCAATGCCTAACCCTAACCTTCACCTTAAGCCCTAACCCTAACCGCATACCAGCCGCAACAACCACAGGCATCGATATTGGGAAAGGTTCCATATAATTACCCATCTGCAATTTTATATTTGACAAACGTTTTGGCAATGAAACAGCAACTACATCCCTTGCACAGTCTAGTAGATGGCTGTTCTGTCAAGACACTGTTGCATGATGGCTTCCAAGAGAGTGATTCAATGTAAATGATGTGTTTTACAGCAAATTAGACACGAGGGTGGGATGCAGGAAGGAGATGCTACAGTATCTAAGGATGATAGATGGACTTCCCATAATCGGAATGTCACCAAGACATGCAGGAGTGGGTAAGTAGGGTTTTAATGGTTGAAGGCATCAAATTACTCAAATGACACCTAATACAACTTATTTACCAAGTAAACTATTGAAAATAGTTTTGCAAGAAAAAGTGAAGGGCTCAACAATGTTAAAAATTTTTTTATTTACAAATTAAATTGTAATAAAACCAGAAAAATAGTATATGACTATGTTGGCAACAAGTAGAACATAAAAATATCTCTTATTTTTTAAGTAACTTCACTTTAATTTTCCTGGTGTCTGATGAAAATCTTCTTCAGGAGAAGGGGCCAGATTTACAAAGCTACAAGTTTGAAAATGTGGAGATGTTGCCCATAGCAACCAATCAGATTTTAGCTGACATTCTCCATTATGTAATTGGAAAGTGAGAGCTAGAATCTGATTGGTTGCTATAGACATCTTCACTTTTCTAAACCTGCAGCTTAGTAAGTCTGACCAGTGGTGTTACTTGACATTGTGAGTCAGTTTGAATTTTGCATCAGATGTTACACAACACTATTCCGTCCTCATGGTGGGGCGGACCTTGCCTTCCGCATTACAAAACCCTGAGACAGAGGTGGATTTTGCCATGCAGATTAGGCATACGGGGCAGTGAAAAGCAGAACCGAGGCGGTGAAGTTAAGGTTGGGTTACGGACACGGAAGTAACCCCGCACGATGGAAGGAAGAGACAAAGAAGTTCACTCCCCTCCTCTGTGCGTAGTTCCAGATGCCACACTTTCGGAAAGTCTAAAGGGGGCTGGATCCACTGCACCATGTCTTACCGGAGCATACCAGCTGCCTTAGCAACAGAAGTACTGCATAAGCATCAGCAGAACCACAATGGAGAAAATAATATTGTAGAGAGCACGTTTTGGGCCATAGTCATCTATATGTAAATTTGTATAGATAATATATTTATCTAAATGGATTCTTAGTAACTACCCAGAAGTCATATAATCATGAAGGTGTAACTACTGGGCATACAATAGAGGTCCAAGGACAAGGCAAGACAAGAGATGAGAGGGGGCATAAATGATGGACGATTGGTCAAGTGGACTTCGTATGAATTCATTGTTACTTTTTTCAGGAACAATGGTGTTTTTCACATTATTAGTAATATGAGTCCTAAAAATTAAGCATTAATATAGTTTCTAAAGACTGGGAAATAATTTCAAGAATGAGCACAATTTAAATAGGACAATGGGGGGGCGTAGAGTGCCATACAATCGGCTGCCGTTCACCAAGCCTGGTTTACATTTGAATGTACAAGCTGTATTTTAATGCTCTTAACTCGGGAAAAGAAAAGAAAACAAATCATTTGCTCTTGCTCTGAAAAGGCAAAATTCAATTCCTGTATTCCGTTAGTGTGATGAATGACCCTGACTTGTTCAATGTCAGGCTTTGCCATTATCATGACTGTGATATCCAGCAATTCTGCTTCTTATTCCTGTAACAATGCTTCTCATCCTCACAACAATGTACAAAACAGCAGCTTTTTATCCACTAAATCATAGACTTTCATGCACTCCCTGTACACATCTATGGGACCAAAAACTAAAGGGAGAAGACAAGAGCGAGGAGGTTTGGAACTGCAGTTCAGACTGATTGGAAGATAATGGGATTTTATCTGTGAGCTAACGGTGATGCTGCAACAATAATATTGGGGTAGATCCAGACCTATGCGCTAGGTACGTAGCATATTTAAGCTAGCGTATTCTCTATGCACTCTCCTAGGCCCTCCCATCACTCGTACGTACTTTGGCTGTTTAACGCTGCCCAAACCTTACCTTAACTTTTACTAGCGTAAGTACTGACGTACGTACTGAATTTACGTACGTGACGGCCTAACTGTACATACTGTACGATTTAAATGCCTCCCCCCGCCTATTACGTGCTTGTGTCGTATTGCTGTCCCCGCCGCTTCGTTCGTATTTACGCTAATGGTACACACGATCAGCGTTACGTCACATAACATCTTCCACGCACATGCCATACCACACATACCAATCGGCGAATTTACTTCTTTGGCTAGCGTAAATTTGCAAGCGTACTTAGTTTAGGATCTGGCCCATTGGGCAAAGGTCATATTTCATACCCTTTAATGACTTGTGGGATAAAATAAGAACACAAGCAATGGCCACACCCTGCTGAGGATGTAGGAGTTGAGGTAGGAAAAAAACCGCGCAGCAACATGTAATTGGGATGGATAATATAACTCCTTGGTCGGAAGGTGCTCCTTCTATGTATTAAACTGCACAAGTAATATCGCACATTCAGTTATCACACGGACATGACAACTCTTAAAGCAATACACTAAAGAAGGGCACTAATTATCCCAACAACTCTCCAAAATAGAATGAAAAGATTGAGAATTATGCAAAATACAACTTTTAATTGTGCTACAATAAAAACATTGGCCCAGATCCAGAACAGCGCTTGTGAGCGAATTTACGCGTGGTGGAGACGTAAAATCGCCTTTTGGTAAGTACTGCGCATACGCACCATAGAAAATACGCTCAATAACGTAGCGTAATTGTGAACGTATGGACCATTCATGTATGTGTCACGTAAATACTTACGTGTGGGCGTGCCAATTTTACGTGAGTCCAAAATACGTCTGAAATACGTTAAGTAGGCGGGGGTTTGTATTTAAAGTGTACAGTATGGGCGTGCTTAGCTGCGTAAATTCGTGTTGCCCATACGTATGTGTGCGGATCACTGCGGTTACGTTGGCAAAAGTTAAGGTAGGGTTTGGAAAGCATATCTTGACAAAATATGTACGTTCAAGGGCTGTGCCTAGGGGAGTGTATAGAAGGTACGCACGCGAAAATACGCTACGCGAATAATTGTACGGCAAACGTAGTTCTGGATCTACCCCATTGAGAGGCGAAATATAAACAATATTCAGACAGCATACACTGTAATAACAAACATGGCTACTCACAGAAAATCATTTCAATGCTGCGACCCTTTGCTGAGACGATCACTGTCCCTAACAAACATCCCCCATAGCGGCCTCGCGGCCTGCGCTTCACCTATTCCTAGGCAGTATAGTTAGCCATACTGTGCCTGTGTCACAGTCTCCTATGAAGAAGCCAAGGCGAAACACGTGTTAGGACTCTCTGCCGATCTCCTTGTGCACCGGAGGCGGCAGCTCTATGGCAGGCTCTGATTTTTTTTATTATCTGCTGCTTCAACTTGACCTGGCTCTCCAGGGGATTAGACAGGGTAACTGTTCTGCCTAGGAATAGGCGAAGCGCAGGGTGCGAGGCCGCTATGGGGGATGTTTGTTAGGGACAGTGATAGTCGCAGCATTGAAATGATTTTCTGTGAGTAGCCATGTCTGTTATTACAGTGTATGCTGTCTGAATATTGTTTATATTTCACCTCTCAATGGGCTGGATCCAGACCTTGTTAAGTGCTTGAACTTAGTTACTCCTGGGCTAAACCATGTTGATTTCAGGGGGAGTCAAGTTAATTGTATTCTTTGCATGCAGGGATATATCTTTGAATTGCTTACTGCACACAGATACTGACCAGCGTTACTATCACACTGTTATTTAGACTTGGGATAGGAAACATCACCTCTAAACTCTAATACTGTTTGCAACAGATGAAATATGACTCCCCCTGTAATCAACATGGTTTAGCCCAGGAGTAACTAAGTCCAAACACTTAACTAGGTCTGGATCCAGCCCAATGTTTTTATTGTAGCACAATTAAAAGTTGTATTTTGCATAATTCTCAATCTTTTCATTCTATTTTGGAGAGTTGTTTTCAATTTACTGTTGGGATAATTAGTGCCCTTCTTAAGTGTATTGCTTTAAGAGTTGTCATGTCCGTTATTACTTAGGATGTAGTGTCCCACTAAAGGGAAGGAGAGGGCCAATTCTGGGCACAGAGGCAACAAGAAACAGCAAAAAAAACAAAACAACAACAGAAAACCCACACCGGAGCAGCGGCTCCCCCTATATTATAAAGCGATGCTCGTTTGAGTCTACACACCGCTGCCACAGGTCCGCAGGGTGACACAGACCCCGGTTGGGAAAAGAGGCTGCTGCAAAGTAACTGGTGCACTTAGACTTAAACCTTGGGTTGGATCCTGACCTGCTTTACGTGCGTGCGAAGGTCCGTAGTTATGCTCCCGTAGCGGGCAGTGCGCGTCCCTTGCACTCCCCCCTCCAGCTTCCTACATTAACTTTCACCACAAGGTCTGCAGTTGTAACGGGGCTTCCCCCTGCCGCCGACCCCTCATTTACACGGCTACAGCCATCGTAACTGAAGGGTCTGCCCCTTCAGCGTATGTTAGTACTTACGCACGCGGAACATCTGGTGCGCACATGTGCAGATGTTCCCAGACAGGCGACTGACGCAATTGACTTGCGTAAGTCCCCTGTCGGCCGTAGTTGAGGATCTGGCCCCTTGACTATAACACTATCTTAACCCTAACCCTCCTCTCACCGCAGCCTAAATTTACCATCCCCTTACTGCAGCCTAACCTTAACCATCTTATTCCTGCAGCCTAACCTTAAGTATCATCTCACCGCCACCTATCCTTAACCACCCCCTTCAATAGAGCCTAACCTTAACCTCCCGCAGCCTAACCTTAAGCATCATCCCACCACCGCCTATCCTTAGCCGTCCTCTTCACTAGAGCCTAACCTTTTCCTCCCGCAGCCTAACCTTAAGCATCATCTCACCGCCGCCTATCCTTAACCATCCCCTTCACTAAAGCCTAACTTTAACCATCTAATTCCGCAGCCTAACCTTAAGTTTCATCTTACCGCCGCCTATCCTTAACCATCCCCTTCACTAGAGCCTAACCTCAACCTCCCGCAGCCTAAACTTAAGCATCATCTCACCGCCGCCTATCCTTAGCCATCCCCTTCACTAAAGCCTAACCTTAACCATCTTATTCCTGCAGCCTAACCTTAACCATCATATTCCCGCAGCCTAACCTTAAGCATCATCTCACTGCCGCCTATCCTTAACCATCCCCTTCACTGAAGCCTAACCTTAACCATCTTATTCCGCAGCCTAACCTTAAGTTTCATCTTACCGCCGCCTATCCCTAACCATCCCCTTCACTGGAGCCTAACCTTAACCTCCCGCAGCCTAACCTTAAGTATCTTCTCACCACTGCCTAATCTTAGCCATCCCATTACCGCATTAACTGTAAAGAGTGTAAGATCTGTTCCTTGGTTGATCAACCAATATTTGCATCATGGTAAACAGCATATTTTGTGTCTTAAATTTGGGTGAATTAGCATATTGTATGCATCATACAGCTATAATGTGACCCTGTGCTTGATCTCTATGATTCTCATTGGATCACCAATCCCTCTCAACCTTAATGATGCCAGTTTTCTTATCAGTATACTAGAAAACTTTAGTAATGCTGCATTTACTTTGGCTTCCAGTTGTAGAGCTATTCATTTTGTGCATTATATTTCCATTTAAACTGTCTGTATAGTTTGGAAAAAGAACTTGTATTCAATTTGAAGCTTTAAGGTCATCACATTGTATTCCCTAGCAATAAAAAGATCAGACAGCTTCCAAAAAAAAATACTTCCAGAAGACCTTTGGTAAAACAGGGTTAAAAAGAGAAGAATCCACAATGTGTACACAAGCGACTGCAGTCTCTGGTTGGCCCACTCCTCTCCTTACAGATATTCATGATGGCCTGTCACTACTCACACAGGTGAGAAACCGCACGCAGACACTAGAGCCCAAATCTGCCATTTTCACAGATGTAAAGAGTGGGCAGCCGCTGGTGCAAAGCTCGTCTGAGCACCTGCAGTCGCCTCCTCTTCTCACCTGTGCACCGGCGGAAGGGTGTGTGCTTCATGATGGCACCGCTGGTGCCCCCCCATCAGCTGGGCATCCATCAGCACCCAGAGCACATGCCCCACCTTTCTCACGTTAGTTATGTCTCTCGTTCTGCTCCAGTTACCAGATCAAGATTTCCAATGAACATGAAACTGGGCAGCACGGTGGCTCAGTGAGTAGCCCTTGTGTCTCACAGCGCTGAGAGTTCGATTCCTGGGCTAGGCCTTATCTGTGTGGAGTTTGTATGTTCTCCCTGTGTCTGTGTGGGTTTCCTCCAGGTGCTCCGGTTTCCTCCCACACTCCAAAAAACCTGCTGGTTTAATTAATTGGCTGCTGAATGAATTAACCCTAGTCAGTGTGTGTGTGTGTTAGGGAACTTAGAATGTAGCTCTTATGGGTCAGGGACTGATGTGAATGTGAAATGATCCCTGTAAAGCGCTACGTAATCTGATAGCATTATAGAAAAGCCTGCCAATAAATAATAAATAAAATGGATCTCTGCAAAAATTCAGAGGAATCCACTAGCGCTGAACTGCATTATACAGACATCTGTGTGTTTGCGCTTTATTCACTCACCCTGGCTGAGTTACGACCACCTGGGGCATACATTTTCAAACTCAAGCTCACAGATATTCCTGCAAGTAAAGGGAAGGCAGGCCTATTCTGTAAAATAAGTGGGAACGCCCAACTGTGATCTAAGAAGGGTCCGTTGGCACCCAAGGGAATGCTTCAGCTCATCGCCTTTCCCTGGCTAGCCTAGGCATTTGCTTACTTGTACTGCTCCATGGTTAATATCTTTATAGGTGATATTGCCTGTGGTATTGAGGGGAAAATATGCCTTTTTGCAGATGACACCAAGATATGTAACCAGGTAGACACGCCAGGTGGGTTACAGAAAATGAGGGATGATCTAGGTAGACTGGAGGAATGGTCAAGAGTGTGGCAACTGCAGTTTAATGGCAAAAAATGCAAAATCATGCACTTAGGACATAAAAACCCAAAGGCTCAATATTTCCTTAATGGCATTACATTAGAATCTACCGAGGAGGAAAGGGATCTAGGAGTCATTATTTCCAGTAACTTGAAGGTAGCCAATCAATGTAACAAAGCAATGAGAAAGGCAAGTCAGATGCTTGGTTGCATAGGGAGAGGAATTAGTAGCAGAAAGAGAGAAGTAGTGATGCCCCTTTATAAATCATTGGTACGCCCTCACCTAGAATACTGCGTTCAGTTCTGGAGGCCATATCTCCAGAAAGACATAAATACATTAGAGACTGTGCAAAGAAGAGCAACTAAAATGGTGCATGGCCTTTGTAACAAATCATACCAAGAAAGGCTAGAGGAACTAAACATGTATAGCTTGGAGCAGAGAAGGGAGAGGGGGGACATGATAGCAGCTTTCAAATACATCAAGGGTTGTGACCAGCTAGAGGAGGGTACCATTTTTCAAAAGAAAAGGTGTAATAGAACACGAGGGCATGGATACAAACTGGAGGGTGGTAGATTCAAAGGAAATGTGCGGAAAAATTACTTCACTGAAAGGGTGATAGATAAATGGAATATTCTCCCATCTGAGGTGGTTGAGGCCAATACAGTAGAACAATTTAAACATGCTTGGGATAAATATAAGGGTATCCTAAATTGTAACCCCAGTTGAGGGTAAATAGGGTCTAGGGTCAGTATAGTTTTCAATAAACAAATGGGCAGACTAGATGGGCCATGTGGCTCTTATCTGCCGTCACTTTCTATGTTTCTATGTTTCTATGTTAGTTGATCAGGGACATGACAGCTAACCAGCTAAGCAGAGAGTGGTGGCTTGTGTGTTCTGCAGCAGTCACCAAGGTTAGGGTCCTTGAGTACCCCAGGGGCTAACGCACTAGGCAGCTGCCTAAACCTATCTACCTACCCCTGTTGGTGGTGAACTTCCTCTTAGTTCTGGGAGTTGTGCACCTCTGTGCAGTCAGTCTGAAGTAGTCAGATTGCAAGGATATCTGAATTTTGGGTTATGTTTTCCTTCTCGCATACAGCAAAAGGAATAGAATTATTTAATTTTTTATAGTCATTTAGCCTTTACTACCTAGCGTTATCTCCACGCTGCTCTCACATCATAACCATTCGCATCCAAAGGCTGGATCCTGGCTCGCCCGCATGTGCTTGGTGGCTATTTGTTGTTGACCTGGCTGAAGAGGAAGCCAGTGGGGGTTGATAAGCCCTATCATTTGCAATAGAATCCCCTGAAGGACCCTACTGGAGAACAAGAGTATTACGCAGAGCTTGTGACTGCTTTTTTATACAGTGCATCAGCACACATCCATGCTAACAAATCAGAATGCATCGTAATTCTTCCGGACTTAGGAACAATGGACCGAATTCAGATTCCCCACAAATGCTTTCCGTAAATGCTTGAGTCTTAAAGTGTACATGGAAGAGAGGAATAAACTACCCCTGATACTCCCATTTCTCATGCGGACTTTAGGGCAGATACGCAGCTGTTAGGCAGACCGCTGATCGGTGCATAACTAGTAAACCCACCCCCTACCCTAAAATTTTAATCCTCCGCCCGTCCTGTTGTGTGGATATCCTATACAAGATAGGCATACCCTCCAACTGTACCTATTTAACAGGTACAGTACCGTTTTTTAATGGTCTGTACCAACTAAAAGGGCTCCTGTACCGGATTCTGACCCAGCAGTTCCTAACCCCACTATACTCACCTTTCAGACCTGCAGCATCTGATCACTATAGCAGAGCTGCGGGGGCAGACTCCTCCAGCTCTGCTATAGCTGAAGAATAGGAGATTTATAATGCAACCTCTCAGAGCAATGTGTGCAAATGCTAGGAACTTAGGAAATAAGATCCCTGAACTAATTGCAATAATGTCAAGGGATAATCTGGATGTTGTGGTAATCACAGAATCATGGTGTAATGAAAATCATGACTGGGACCTAGCTATACCGGGTTATGATTTATTTAGGAAGGACAGAGTAGGAAAAATTGGAGGAGGCGTATTAATATATATTATGGAAGGGTTAAATTCAACTTTAATAGGGAGTATTGGAGCGGTGCTTTGGGTAACCATAGAAACCCAGGGAGTTATTCTTTGTACTGGCCGGATCCAGAACTACATCCGTCTTCCATAGATGGACGTAGTTCAATAAACAGTAGCTACTGCGCATGCGTAGTAGCTATTGTACGTAATCTGCGTATCATTTCGATACGTAGCTTGCGTATATGCAGTCTTTTTCATGCATGCAAATGAGAGCAGATGAAAGACACTCCCCCTTCATGGGACAAGCCACGCCCCTTCACAGACATGCCCCTCAAGGTGTACCTATTTTCCATAAAAAAATGTTGTAGCGTATGGAAAGTTGTTATGTGCAGTAGTCGCATGTTACATCTTAAGGGGGAGTGCGTCCTCCCTTCCAGACACACACACTTCCGCATGTTGCACGTGTAAGTAGGGTGTTGTTATTAACTCTCCATCTGGTCCCACGTTATCACCTGCTATAACTCTCAGTGCTGCTACAGAATCTGCATCTATAACAATGCTCTGTTATTATTAAAGAGCAAAATCTACATTACTCTCGCACTAGAGATCTATATCAATGTATAACCAAGATGAATACAATACAAGAAATAATGATATGTTTATACTTGACTATGTCAATCACGCTCCTTTCATGTCTTTGCTGCAGGTTGCCCTGTCAGATAGAGTCTAACTGACAGTCTTGATAATTACATCTCCTCGATCTGCTCTTTGTGGATTTTCTGATTGATAGATTTGGGAGAGGATTGAGCCATCCTGCTTCAACATCAGGAT
Source organism: Limnodynastes dumerilii (assembly GCA_011038615.1). NCBI lineage: Eukaryota > Metazoa > Chordata > Amphibia > Anura > Limnodynastidae > Limnodynastes > Limnodynastes dumerilii. Next base: position 527,123 of record WWET01000065.1, on the reverse strand, counting down.
TTCCAGTGGCCTAAGGGCCGTAGTTTGTAATAGACGTGTTCGTGCTGAAGTGGACATGGCTCGGGAGATTGTTTGTGTCCTATTTTGCCATTATTTTGTCTGTAAGGAATTTGGTTATTTGGGAGGAAGTCAAAGGTCCATATTCAGAGATCCGTTTTTGAGGGAAGTTCTGTGCGTATTTTTAGGATCAATTGCGCATTAAGGTAACTTTATGTATGTAGTTTACGTTGACTATACGCACGGAAGTGCCTAACGGACGCACATGTGAATCGCACTTGGGGACATACGCATGGAAATCACACGCATGGAAAAATTTGCATAAAAGTGGATGGGGGGAGGCATTTAACTGAACGTATGGAGGCGCGGTTATGAAGAATTGCACGGACGGAGCACATATACGCACGTAAGTACATACGGAAAGAACAGAGTGTTCTATGGACTCGTAAATCTCCGACAGCACGTCCGGGAGAGGGGAGGGTCAGGGTTGTTGGTGGTTGTTTCCTTGCTCCGGCCGTGCGTATAATCGCGTACCTTTAAAAAACGGATCTCTGAATACGACCCAGAGTAGATATTACAGCGCTTCACATTTTGGACCTTTAATAAGTCTTATAAGATCATTAGAGAGAAGGGGACCGGATTTACAGATACGTGTGAAATGAGTCCAAACGGATTCACAATTATATGCACCTTCGTTGATTTTTAGTGACTTATGCCTCCATAGGGCATCCTTAACCCTACGGGCGTATTTACGTGCTTAAGTAGTTTAGGCATATGCGTACATTACTAACCGCGCCCTCAAAAGCCCATTTAAATGCCTCCCCCCACCCACTTTCACGTAACTTCGCACATAAGGAAGACGCCACGCCCCTCTGTACGTATGTCACTAACATAATGGACCCCGTGCATAAGTCCTATGTAACTTGCGTAAAAAAAATTACTACGCATGCGCAATTAATCCGATCCTAAAAATATGCTTGGAAAAAGTAGCAAAATCGTATCTGTGAATACATCCCAAGGGCACCAGCTGTAAAGTTAACACTGTATTAAACATCCTCTCAGATGAGATAGTAATGGATTATACCTTAATAAAATAGTGTCCAATAATAGTTCTTCTCAGTCTTTCCACAGATCTGTGGTATGTGGACCCCAGTCAAAGTCCTTCAGAACGTTGAAGAGGATTCCTTTCTTCTCCGGAGGAGAAGCCGTTGAAGCCTAGCCTAGCGACTGTATTACGCTAGGCTTCTTTTTCTCTCTTTTTCTCTCTTTTTCCTGGGAACAACGGATCCTCCGGAGAAGAAAGGAATCCTCTTCAACGTTCCGAAGGACTTTGACTGGGGTCCACATACCACAGATTCGTGGAAAGACTGAGAAGAACTATTATTGGACACTATTTTATTAAGGTATAATCCATTACTATCCCAGCGCGGATAACCTCTCCACATTGTTTTGTGTTTGGTTTTATGTACATATCTAGCTCTTACGGGCTTTAATTTGTATTTGGGGTTTGGAGGGTGCACAACCCCAGTGGTAGAAGATCTGAAGCAGGGGGGAAGCACAAGTCCATAAGCTGCAATATTCCTATATCCTCTCAGATGGCTTTTGTGTGATGACTTAGAAATTAGCTCTCAATTCTAGTAGTTGGCGTACCAGCTGGCACCACCCATTGGCAAGGCTGTATGTTGAATACCATCCTAAAGCATGGGTCCCAGTTGCCTTTCTCATGAATAGATCAGCTTTTGTCTGTGCTGGGGGGTGGAGCCTCCATGGCTTCCTATTGTACAGAGTCCCTAAAGATTTAAAGCGTGTGTGGGATGAACCCGACTTTCAGAGCGTAGATTGCCACCTTTTATCTCTTTTACCAGAAATAAATGTAATTTGTCTCACTGTAGGTCAATTATAAAATAAGTGATGTGGCTTTGATTAACTCATATCTTAAAAACTGAATCCTTAGATCCAACTGTTTTCCGAACCCAGTGTCCACGGGTATCCATCACTCGAACAGAGAGCCTGGCCATACCTTAATATTTCCGTTCCACTGTATAATATAGTAATAATACTTACCCAATTACAACTACAACCTCCCAGTAGTTGGAAGTCATTGGAAGTGACACAAACGTCATCTTAGGATTGGTCAATGTTTTGCTCGGCATGCGTGAATGCGCGTATTGCAAAAACGTACGTTTACTGATGCAAGGCACCAGAAAGAGCGCCCAGTATTCGGATGTTTGGAACGAGTGTCTAAGTATTTATAGTGATTTTGTGAATGACTTTGAAGTGAAACATCAAACACTAGAGAACATAATTGTCTCTGCTTAAATTAACCAACATTTCTTATACCCTTACACATTGATAACATTGATAAATGTGACTTGGTTGTCCAAATAATCCTCTGCATTATTTCTCCAGTGGGCTTCTGGATATATTACATTAAGGGATTTGAGGATGCAAGATGAAGATGTATGAAGCTTAAAAAAATATATATAT
>WWET01000065.1:476493-489562 GCA_011038615.1 Limnodynastes dumerilii | reverse complement strand
ACAGCGATGTGTGCACAAGTTACAAAGCTATGATCGCCATGGAAACCATACTGATCAGCAGCTTCTGCACTCCCGATCGTCGGCCTGCTCTAATGGATGCGGTCCTGCTGATCGTTGTAATTACACGTTAAATAACGCCATCTGAAGATGTCGTTAGGGTAGGTATTACAGTGGTCCCCCCATATATCCCCCTTTTCCTCCCCCTAATAGCTATTGGGGGAGGAAAAGGGGGGTATATATTGTGAGACCGCTGTAATACAAAACAGAAATTAAAATGTACAAAAAATAAAAAATACAAAGTAAGTAGTAAATTATTAATAAAAATACTTTAAAATAATAATAAAAAAAAGAACAATACAAAATAAACAGTTTACTTACATGTCCCTGCGTCGCTTTTGCCTCGGAGTCCCATGCATGCGCAGTGTTGCTTGCCTTTTGGGATACAAATTCCCGAAAGGCAGCTACTGCGCATGCGTTCTTCACTCGATGCTGGCGAAATTCCCGAGGATCATCGCGGGACCTCGCAGGACAGGTAAAAAATAGTAACTTCGTCGGAAATAGATGCAAGGCTCGCTGCGAGGTGCAGCGAGCCTTGCACTGCATAATAAGGCTCCCAGTGGGTGTTATAGTATATGGACCCCTTAGTTGGTTGCTTTTGTCAACTGTCTAAATGTCAAAAACCCCATGGGTATAACTACACATTCCTATGCCTCCTGACAATAAGTACCACTCTCTGACTACAACCCCATAACTGATGATAGATTTACTCTTAGATACACCCCTTACCCCTACCATCTCCATGTACCCCCGAAGAGTAACCACGCAGTCACAGAGGTGTAGATGGGTCCATGCTGGAATAAGGATATGTTGTGCTGCCTCCCAGTGGTCGAAATGGAAATTTTGAAGTGACGGTATTAAAATTTAGATATAATGGAAGTGAATGGGGGTTTATTGTTTTTCAATGAAATTAGTGGGAGAATTGACGGTATGGTATACACCCGTATACACCCCTCACTTCGAATTGAATTGGTGACGTGGTCAATGTGGTGGCATTTTGCATTTGAAAGGAAAAAAAAATAAAAATAAACTTCCTAAATTGGTTGGCGAGAACCCGTTCTGTTCTATTATTCATAAATACAATACCTAAAGATTTCATCATCTACTCTTCTTATTTCCTCCCTCCTTCTCCATTCTCTTCATCCTAGGCATATCTATAATGGGTGCAGGGTGTTCAGTGCACACGGGCCCCTCAGAACAGGGGGCCGCGTGGCATTCATCCTGCACCCAAGTCGCTGCATATCAGGGTTGGCTACTTTCTGTTTCTAGCCCCCAGGAGATCTCGGATAGATGTCGATTCGCGGACAGAAAAAGGGGCGGGGCATAAAGAGTGCCATTAGGCCTTCCCCTTTTGTGGCCTGTCCCACCTCAGGGGAAGGGGGGGCCATGTACAAATCCTGCACAAGAGGCCCCTCCATTCTTAAAATGCCCCTGCTCTTCATCATCTCCCCCCTCCCATCCTCTTCCTCAACTCCCCTTCCACTTCATCACCTTCCCCTCCAGATTCTCATCATCATCATTTCCCCTTCTCCATTCTCCATATCATCTCCCCCTGCAGAACACATACTTACCATCTCTATTCTTCTTCGCTCCTCCTCTCCTGTGTGCATTCATGGCTCCTCTGGTTGTTGCGTGTGACACTTTCAAAATCAGTGCACCCGGAGCTTCCAGTCTGTCACCGATTAACCAGCTTCCAAACTATTCAGCACCCAAAGCTCACCCCTACAATCCTGGCTGTGCACTCTCTTTCTCTGCAAGCGGACTTACATTTTTCCCCCAGGATGCCAACAGATAAGTGCTATTCACTCTACTTATTATTCTAGGTACTTTGTACTATTTCTGTGTGATTTGGCCTTTTGCATGTGTAGATGAACGTTCACCAAAATAATGAATACCTTCAAAAACAAATGATCCACCTATATTTAATATTCTGCATTTTCATCTACCATGAAAGGACATACACTACAGAGAGAAACACCACATTTCAGTCAGCTTTCATGAAATGCTCCCAACTGTACTTACACATCCTAATCACTTGAGAACTAAAGGATACATAGTTTGGCAGCAGAGTTTTTACAACTAATACATTCGCCATTAAAAAGAAATTTCAGAAAATGTGCTTGTTCAATCCACTGTCATGAAATTACATGAGCACAATGGTCCTTCTTTAATAGAATCGGAACAGGAAATAATAATTAAGTAGATGATATAAAGCAGACTAGCTACATTAATGTGCCCTTGGCTTGGAAGCATTTTTTTTCTTCCTAATAATCATACTTTTTATTCCATCAATTTAAATAAAAACGTGGAGATCATGATAATCCTGGGTATTAGTGACAGCCTTCTGTGTATTAGCAGCTGAAACAGATATGCAAATTGATGCCGTCATAACGCCCGTCTAATTTAATTATTGCAATTATTTTGCAGACCTGTAGGATAAAAATGATTTGGTTATTTTATTCTTGTCTCCAAACATGACACGTGTAATCAATTACATGACCTGACAATATTATATAAACCACACGCATGAAAAAGACATGCGATAGAAGGATTTTATTATATAGACAGTGGCTACAAAAAGTCTTCATACCCCCCATGAGTTTTGAATTTTAAGATAAAGAACATAACTTTAATGTAACCAGGAAAGCAAGAGTTAAAAAAATTATACAATAAATCAAGTACACGATCCTTTCACCCATATGAAAAAGTAACAGTGGACCAGATTTTTATTATAATATTTTCCCCTTACATATTTTGCAGTAAAGTACATTTTCTAAATAATCCATTCATTTAGATACTTTATTAAATAAGACTTCTGCCATCTGGTATTGCACCTGGTTAAAGTACAAATGTGACTGTCACCTCTGACAAGCTATCCCAGTAGCCCTAATTACCACCAGACAAGTACCACTGGTTGAGAACCCCTGTCTCCTGTTCTTAATATGATTTTTTATCTATCCTACTATGTTTTAATTAAACACAACAATTTTCAACCTATTTGTTAACTGAATGTCCAAATTAATTTTTGGGGGCACTCATAAAAGACTTGAGTAAAGTACCATTATTACGATACGTGCCATGGATGGAACCTTGTTGATTAATTTAGCCTAAAAATACCTTTATTGCATGATGATGAAAATCTAAACACTGCCCGGTGGTTATCAAACCCTCATAGGGCTGGATCCAGACTCAAGTAAGTACTTGAACTTAGTTACTCCTGGGCTAAACCATGTTGATTGCAGGGGAGTCATATTTCATCTGTTGCAAACAGTATTAGAGTTGAGAGGTGATGTTTCCTATCCCAAGTCTAAATAACAGTGTGATAGTAAAGCTGGTCAGTATCTGTGTGCAGAAAGCAATTAAAAAATATATTCCTGCAGGAAAAGAATACAATTAACACGCATGCAAAGAATACAATTACCTTGACTTCCCCTGCAATCAACATGGTTTAGCCCAGGAGTAACTCATTTCAAGCACTTACTTAAGTCTGGATCCAGCCCATAGTCCCTTAGCTACCCCATGAGGTGACCTGGGGAAAGTGGGTAAAGTGTGGTAAACGAATGACGAGTGGGGTCTTTGTGGGCAATAGGAGAATGATGAGTTGACACCACTTGTGACTGCCCTATTACAAAGCTAGCCAAAGGGTCACATGACCTGTGTTTTATTTTTATTGTGTTCAGCTAAGCTGCAGGAAGAAGAACAGCAAACTGAGGGCTAAACTATTTGCAGTTGAAGAAAGACGTCTCTAAAATAAAAATATTTGAAGCCCCATTCCCAATCATCGGCATCTTATTTAAGTCGACACTGCTTCCACGACATGTGCGGTAGCTTCAATGGTCCGAATTCACAGTTACGTAGATTTCATCTTACGTACCTTGTTTTTTTTTAAGAATTGAGCTACTATGTCTGCATAGTAGCTTATTTACACTATCTACGTACCATTTCTGTACATAGATTGTGTAAGCACGGTTTAAAGACACACAGAAATGGTACGTAGATAGTGTAAATATGCTACTAAGACAACGTCTTAAGACAAAAACTACGTAACTGTGAGTCCGGACCAATATCTTTTAGAACTGTATTCAATAACAGACATACCAGAAGTCGGGCAGCTGCAAATCCACATACCTAAAATGTTCACATCCGTGGACAGGCAGCTGTGTACTCTGAATAGCCAGCACTGGAACAGATAGGGAACAGTGGCAAAACTTCTGTGGATGCAACTGCTATAGGGCCTAGAAAAGAGGAGGGCAAATGCGCAGAATGGACCTCACTGCCCTGACTTGCTGCCTCATCAGATCAGTTTATAGGTAAATGCATACAGGTGCGTGAAAGGCAGCGGGGCAACAGAAACAACCAGAGTTCTACAGTTCTGCAGGTACCCTTGCTAGGAGACCGCATCTTCCTCCCTCCCTCAGTGGTGCCTATGATGTCCTATGACCAAGCCTATCTTCTGTAGTTTAGCTCATGCTGGTTCACTTTCCTCATTATTCTCTGTGTTGTTTTTCCATCAAAATAATGTAATTGGGGTCATATAGTTATACCCCTGCTTTAAATGCTAGTTGAATACAGATGTGTATACACAATATATCTCTTCATCACTTAAAAAGCCATTAAATAAATTCACATCAAAGGCATTTTATGCATTGGCCCAAGTACTAATGTCAACAATTTCCTAAAGATGCCCACATCAAGCACTGTGCATACACAACGCATTTCAGGGCTGTGCTTCAATAAATGGAAACAAATTTAGAACTCACTACAAAGAAAAACATCACCACAAATCAATTAAACGCTTCCATAACTGTTACACATTTATGTTTTTGTTGTCAACACAATCAGTTAGATCTCTGCCATTCTAGAGAGAGGAAAGGGGGAAAAAAATAAAAAAAACAAACAAACAGATAAAATAAATATAATTCAAGGACAAAGTGTTCATTGTCGCATAAACTTTTTATATTAATACAATGTGGTGCAGGCCTTTCATATAAATCTGATGGCACTGGGGAGTTTACAAATACTGGCATATTAATATACAGCTTGTATAATAATAAAAAATATCACGCTGCTATAGCAGTGTAGTATTATCACAACTCCGCAGGAGTTTATTAGAAATGACTGCTTTCTTTTATTAAAACTTCGATTGGCTTAGTGAATAGGATCTGAAAGCAAAGTCATAAAGAGCAGGCAGAAGGACAGGATATTGGTATTTAAGTAGAGATTTTTATCTTGCAATGCCCCTGCTGTACCATTCCAAATATTACACGAAATGAGTCATTTATCACGAGCACGACTGTAAGACTTAGCCCCGGCATCAAATTAAATGTGTTCATTCTGTTTAATGGAAATTTTAATGTAGTTATTGTAAAACACAAAAAGAAAATGCTCACTGTAGCAGTAATCGAAAGTTAAATACTGTCAGGCTCCGATACTTGAGTCCACCTGTCCAGGTTTTACGGAGACTTATTTGTCATACTTAAAGCAGGGATGGGCCCGCAGATGGCAATGAAAGTTTTCACCTATGTCTTTTTCTAGGTTGATGTCATATTTGTTTGTTATAGCTTGTAACACTTGTATGGGATGATTGCTTTTTATGATATTATATATAGGAGACTCTTTCTCCTATGAGGCTGTAACCTAAAAATCTAGCCACACTCATTAAAACCTAAGCACAACCCTGAAATCATAATCACACCCCCTGAGAACTTAGTCACACCCCTGAAATCCTACCCACACCCATAAGATTATAACCACACCCATAAGAACCTAGCAAACATTGCTGAAATCCTAACCACACCTGAGAACATAACCACAGTCCAAGAAACCTAGCTATATCCCTGAAACAGGAACTGGATAACTGCTCTCTGCTTCCAGTTATCAATGGCTACACTCTGGTCCCTGTTACAGCTATTTGCTCTGCGGTTCCAGTTGCCACTGGCTGATCTCTGGTTCCAGTTACTTCTATCCGCTGTCGGTTCCCGTGCTTCCAGATCTTGGTAATCATTGCTGTTAAATCCTGCTATCTTCTGCACCTGGTTCTCCATTCACCACACTCCCAGCTGTGCATTTTCATACCTCCCAACATTTGCAAGGCCGAACATGAGGCAAGTAACCCCCCCTTCTCGACCCCGTCCAAACTCCACCCTTGATCCCACCACAAATCCGACCCAACTTCACCCAAACTTCACCCCTTTGTTTTAATGCAAAAATAAAAATAGTAAGAAATAAAACCATGCCTCCGGTCTTGTTAACTTATCAGGACTAAATGGAAGGATAACGAAACATTTGCAAGGTATGCACTTGTCAGAGGGCCACAACCTGCTACTGGCCTGCAGTCAAATCCATCCTAACCCTTAGAATCCCTTGTGAATACCTAGCCTGTAATTAGATTCTGCACCTCTGGTCTTGTGTTGTCTGTTTTTGGGCGCCTGCTGGAGCTCATGCATTCCTAGCTATTGAAATATTTACCTTTTTAACATGCCTGGATTCGTCCCAATGGGCCAGAATCACACATACGAGTGTGATCTGTAAGTGCGGATAGTTCCCCGCTCCCCTCCCCCGTTTTTAAGCGCCTAACGGCACTTATGATTGCCATTGGGCAGAGCTCCTCAACCTTTTCTCACCCTCAGCACACCTAAGCCCTTACCAGAATTCCGCGGCACAGCCTTTCCCAGAGTCTCTGCATCCTACATTCCTCTATGGCAGTGCTCCTCAACCTTTTCTCTCCCTCGGCACACCTAAGCCCTTCCCAGAATTCCGCGGCACACCTAAGCCCTTCCCAGAATTTCGCAGCACACCTAAGCCCTTCCCAGAATTCCGCGGCACACCTAAGCCCTTCCCACAATTCCGTGGCACACCAAAATCAAAATATAAAAAAAGCAGGAATTGAAATGTGCATACACAGATATTACATTTAATTGTTATTCTTTATTTCATAAAATTTTAAATAGCAGCTAATAACTTTTTTCTCATAACTAATTTAACTATGTTAGCCCCCATCATGCGTCTGCAGCCTCCCCAGTAGCCCCCATCATGAGTCTGCGACCTCTCCAGTAGTCTCCATTCATGTGTCTCCAGCCTCCCTAGTAGTTCCCATTCATGTATCTGCAGCCTCCCCAGTATCCCCTTATTTCCTTAAGGCAAGATTCCAGTGCTTTTTCTCCTGTTGGAGGAACTGCACCGCGGCACACTTGGCAATGTTCTATGGCACACTGGCGTGCCACGGCACACTGGTTGAGGAGCACTGCCATAGGGCACCCTCAACTACCCGTGCATATTTTCCCTCTTAAGGACACACATAGATTCTCCAGCCCTCCCTCCCAGCCTAATTTACATCCCTCCTCCCCACCCACTTTACGGAACTAACCCCCGGAACATCCCCTGTTACCTTGAAAACTACATGCAGTCTTTAAAGACCGCATGTAGTTAATATGTGGACGGAACCCCCTATGCAAATTGCATGGTCTATATGACTACGCATGTTTTGTGGCTCCAGCCGAAATAATACGCACCTAAGAAGCATCAGCTTATTAGGTGTGAATCGGGCCCAATGTCGGGAAATGTTATTTCACTGAACGGACACTTAAATGCACCAGTATCAAAGTAATCTTTTACTAGGAGGGAACCAAGGTATATAATAAAGTATTAAACCTGTGTGTATATTTTTATTGTCTTGTCTCCTTGGCTACAGGTATAAAGCATATTTTCCTTAAACCTGTAACTAAGGAATACATTTTACAGACTCCCAGAGCCTCCTCCTGTAAAGAATGTTCTTTTTATAATTAAATCGCTCAATTTTTTTTTTCTTTTTTAAAAACCAGCATTAAGCTATAATAGCAAATTTCAAAGATGTATGTCTACTTATACGGGTTATGAATGCTTTTATGCTGTAATTAGCCTAATTATGTTGTAATTTAGTTAATACTGTGCTGGTATAAGTTACAACGTGACAACAATTCCATTCTATTTTATCTTTTTTTCTTGTGGATTTGTACGTATAATAGCCCAAATTGGCAAAGTCAATGTGTCGATGTTTCTCTGGCAACCTCTCAAGGTAGATGTTGGGTAACAGCTTCCATTATCAGAGGAAATTCCTATATTTAACACATATTAAATATTTATTTATTTGACAACCATTCAGGTTGGGAAGTAATGTGTCCATTTCACTTTCATGTAACAATGCTCGTTTCTTATTGTATAATAAAACTACAAGACTTTGAAACCTTAGTTCAAGGAAAGAAATGATTTCATATCCCATGCAAATCTATCACACATCATTAAACTGATTTATTATCAGACACATAAGTGAATTATCAAATAGGCAGAGTATGCACCAGCCTATGGGCCTTGCTTCTTTTAGGGGCCCCCTTGGCAACAGATCAAAATGTAAATGTTTAAAATGTTGTTGTTTTATTAAAATTATTTTTATTTTTTTTGTTTAATAATATTGTGTGGTATTGTAATATTGTTTCATAATATTTAATATTTTTTGATTAATAACATATGTTAATTTTTTTTTTATAACATTATTAATGGTTAATGTTTGTTTTGTGTAATAAAATTGGTTTATTAAAATTGTGGGTTAAAATTAAAGAGGAGATTGAGGCGATAGTTTGCGAGGGGACCCTGAGATTTCCACTGCCTAGGGATCTCCAGAGGGTTTAATCCATCACTAGTGCAACCTCAAGTCCACAGTTGGCAACTTTCCCTGAATAGAAGAGGGGGAGATCTCCCTGACTCCCTGAAGTGTTGGAAATATCCCTGATATTGATTCAGTTCCAGAAATCATTGCGGTATGATTGTGTTATTTCTCTGGGCAAAGATATAATTGAGGACTGGCAGTCATCTAAGACAACATAGCTTCAATAATGGAAACAGAAATTAAAAAATACACTTTGGTCTCTTGTTAATCAGCTGCAGTGTCACCTACTTTTATCTTTTCTATGAAGATGAAGAAATCAGTGGATCTCCTATTCACTGTCTAACACTGTATTCACTGATAATTTTACCATCAATAAATACTGATGCTGCCATTTTTATTGACATATAGTTTTCCTGGCAGTGCTAGGCACACCCATGGGTGGAGCTATTCACAGGGAACACCCCTTTGGTATACAGGACACACCTCCCTTTGCCTGAATGGGAGTTAGTATACAGCAAGATTTCGCCATTAGCTTTGACTATTCCCTGCCGCGGCACTTAAAGTCACGGAAAAGGTCTACATTCGGTCCAGTGTCCTAAAGAGTCCGAGCCTATTTTATAAATATTATGATAAAAATTCAATTGTTCTTTAAGTTACATTTTAAAGTAACTTGTTATTTTCTTAGTATTTTGTTCCATTTTTAACATATGTGCTCTCCGCAGCTGCAGATCTTTCTGATACATTATCTATAGGCCACACAAGTCTGCATTCTTTTAGAAATACCATTGCTGGTTCCCCCTATCTCTCTCTCTCTGTTTTTTATATACTGGATAGACTATTCCTTTCAGAGAATCGGAAACAGAAGGCTAACATATAGCAAACAAACTTTATTGGGTTCAAAAACTGGGAATGCTTCATTTATGAGATTCAAATAAATCAAAGCCAGCTTTGATGTGGATTCCAAGTATGTTTAACTCTGCTGAATTCAACAAAATGCAAAGTGCGAATCGTTCCCTTTTAACATGGTCTCTGTTAATTTAATCATTAAGTTCAATCACAAAATGTTATCCTGCTAACACATTTAATTAGACTTTTTTATTTTATTTTTTGGAAATGAACTTTTTAAAGTAGAGAAACACACTTGTGAGGAACAATCCTACATGTCTGGTGGTCAGGTAATATGCCGATGATTTTGTTGAACATGTTATAGCCGAATAGTTTTATTCTACTGAGGGAATAAAATACCATTTAAAAAAAATCTGTTTGAAGTGGAGCGTTACCACTGATCATTTTAATCTGGCTCTATCTGAGAATCATTTGCAAATGATTTTCTTTTGTAGTGGAAAGAGAGAAGCCCGGTGGATTTTTTTTCCCCTGTGCTTAGCTCCTATGCCAGTTACAAATGTTTTTTGGGTATTGTTAAATCTTTTGCACTGGCAAACAATTGACTGTGCCATGCGTAGCGCCCTCATTTAATAGGGGAACGGTTGCTGGTTGAACTCCTTCAACCTATACATCTAGTGCCACAGAGATAATGTCTTCGTTCCAGGTGCACCGGAATAATTAACCGGACTGCAAGTCCTGTGTCGCATATCTTAGACATACTTCTAAGGAGCGTACAGCTGTGATACCTGCTGCTATGTATGACCTGTCTGACTGTATCCTGCTGTCTTTTGTGTTTTGCTGGGAGTCTAAGCACCTGGCTGTTATATAAAGACTCCACAAGTGGAAGAAGGAGCAGCACAAAAAAATTCCTTTCATGTAATGTGCAAACCAGTCTGTGAGTATTGGGAGCATGAGTCACAGTGAGTTATTTTCATGCTCTAAAATGTGTGGGCACATTGTCACGGTTGCCAACTTCTGCAAATGAAAAGCAGGGGGATTGTGGTAGCATTATCAAGGTACTACACCAAAGGGGTGTGTCCTGTGCCATCAAAGGGGTGTGTCCTGTACCACCAAAGGGGTGTGTCCTATGAATATCTCCACCTATGGGTGTGTTTAGCGTTGCCTGGAAAACTATTTCTCAATAAAAATGGCAGCATCAGTATTGATTGATTGTTAAATTGTCAGTGATTAAATCCTTTCAGTATTATTGTGGAGACTGTGAATAGGATCCACTGACTTATTCATCTATATAGAAAAAAAGTAAAAAGTTGGTGACACTGCAGCTAATTAACAAGAGACCAAAGTGTATTTCTCATTTCTGTCTCCATTATTGAAGTCATATTGTCTTAGATAACTGCCGGTCTGATTACATCTTGGCCTCCAAGTAACTAACTGCCTCCATAGGCCTCAATGCAGGGAAATAAAAAAAAACTTTTCTAAACAATGGGGCTGATTCAGAGATGCGATTGCGAAAAGATCGCAAATATACGCATCTAATGTTGGTACTACACCAAAGGGGTGTGTCCTGTGCCATCAAAGGGGTGTGCCCTGTGTTATCAAAGGGGAGTGTCCTGTACCACCAAAAGGGTGTGTCCTATGAATAGCTCCACCTATGGGTGTGTTTAGCGTTGCCTGGAAAACTATTTCTCAATAAAAATGGCAGCATCAGTATTGATTGATTGTTAAATAGTCAGTGATTAAATCCTTTCAGTATTATTGTGGAGACTGTGAATAGGATCCGCTGACTTCTTCATCTATATATAAAAAAAAAGTAAAAAGTAGGTGACACTGCAGCTAATTAACAAGAGACCAAAGTGTATTTTTCATTTCTGTCTCCATTGTTGAAGTCATATTGTCTTAGATAATTGCCAGTCTGATTACATCTTGGCCTCCAAGTAACTAACTTCCTCCATAGGCCTCAATGCAGGGAAATAAAAATTTTTTTCTAAACAATGACTTTTGGAACTGATTCAGCATCATGGAGATTGCCAACACTTCAGGGAGTCACAGAGATCACCCACTCTTCAGGGAGTTATCATTATATAACGCCACAAATGGTCCGCAAAGCATTACAGAGAACATCAGACATCAGTCCCTGGTCCTATAGGAGCTACATATTAAGGTCCCTTATACATACATAAACACAATGGGGCAGATCCAGAACTATAGCCGCCCGTGTTTTTATGCTTGCCGTGTGCTTTAAAGCGTTCATTAGTACTTACTGCGCATGCACGTGGCAGATGTTACGCCACGTAAATTAGAGCGTAAGGTTCTTCATCATAACAGCATTGTAACTATATATGAAGGGTAGTGACAGCCATACGACTCCCGTAATTAAGTTTCGGAGGCGGCGTAAGCACGTTAATCCGTTAAGGCCAAGAGGAGTTACGCATGGAAAAGTTAAGGTAGGGATTGGAAAGCGTAAAGCAGCAAGAGTACTTACAACCGAGGGGAGTGCATAGCAATTACGATCGTGTAAACACACTATGCCTTGAAACGGAAAGGGAACGTAGTTCTGGATCTACGCCAATAGGTTTCATTTTGTCAGCTGCTAATTAACCTTCTAGGATGTAAGAATTTTTTGGGCATGTGGGAGGAAACCGGAGCAAACCCATACAGACACGGGGATAACATACAAACTCTACACAGATAAGGCCTAGTCCGGGAATTAAACTCATGACCTCTGTGTTGTAAGACACAAGTGCTACTCACTGAGCCACCGTGTTGTCATAGTTGGCAACTAATCCCTACCCGCTCATAGAGGACAAACTTTATGGTTTCATGAAGCTACACATTCATGCCTGAGATCCCCGGATCGTTGTCGCGGAGCAATCATTCTAGAAGCTCATCTAGACAATTCTCAAATAAACAATAGACAAACATGTTTTCTGTGTAAGTGTGGCTGCTTCCTTACTTATATATAAGACAATTATGTTCTCTAGTTTAACCTGATTATCCATGTTTATAGATGTAATTGCTTACTATTAAGCATTTATGTTTAATGAGAACACAGTTGTTAAAACATCTATTGATACTTATTTCTGGACACAGTTATCGGTATGAAGGCCTGTTTTCGGCCATTATATAACCATACCATTACCGACAGCTATTTAATAAAAAAAAATTAACATTCTGGAACCATGTCGAACGGTCTTATTTCAACAAGGTACCTGTTCTGATTTGGGTTAGGCTACCAGACAGGAAGAGTTAGGGTTAAACTACAGGTGAGAAAAGCTTAAGGTTAGGCTGTAGGGCAGGAAGATTTAGATGTAGGTTTGGGTTCCAGAGAGGGAAGGGTTATGGTTAGGATGGGGGACAGGGGATGTTAGGGTTAAACTGTGGGAGAGGTAGGGGAAGGGTTAGGCTCCAGAGAGTTAAGGTTCTCTGCAAGACAAGGATGGTTAAGGTCAGGGGCAGACGCGGAACTACCGGCGGTGCAAGCGGTGCATGACACCGGGGCCCATGGAGATAATGGGGCCCACAGCA
>WWET01000065.1:460987-475056 GCA_011038615.1 Limnodynastes dumerilii | reverse complement strand
GGGGGGGGGGCAAAGCATATATTTGCACCTGGGCCTATGACTCACTAGTTCCGCCTCTGGTCAGGGGAGGGTTAGAGTAAGGTTTAGAGGAAAATCTTACCTGTTACTGTTGGAGCATTAACAATTGGGTCGGATCCAGACCTATGTTCCCTTTACGTTTCAACACTATCGTAATTACTAGACACCCCCTCGCTCGTACGTACTTTTGCCGTTTTGCGCTTTCCAAACCCTACCTTAACTTTTCAAAACACCTGTCGGCCATAATGGCTGCACGTACTTCCGCGCCTAAGCGCGCCCATACTGTACGATTTAAATGGCTCCCCCCGCCTCCGAAGCGTAATTACAGGTGTCATATGCCTGGCACAACCCTTCATCCATAGTTATGCTCTTGATACTAGGCTGGTACGTACGTTCAGAGATACGGGTTGTAACATCTGCCGCACACATGCGCAGTGCATACAAAACAGAGTTTTTACGTTTCCGGCTAGCGTAAATACGCTAGCGGACGTAGGTCTAGACCTGGCTCAATGTCCACACTATCTTGATTGAAACTGTGAAAAAACCTCCAGTGTGGCATCTGCATCGTCAGAATACGATTGTCGTCCCACATCCATCTATATCATTGTTTACTTCTATATGTGCTTCAATAAAAATTGTTATTTGTTTTTTTTTATTTAAAAGCACTTAGCCTGCATTGAAAGGATAAAAAAAAATATATGTAGAATTAATACTAGTTAAAACGTAGTTGAAATGAATGCCTTGCATTGATTTTCTTAACCATTAAAAAAAAAATGTATTTGAAATTGTTTAATTTAAACTGGAGATAAAAAAAAAAGGAAGTAGAAACCCGCTATACTAAGACGAAGTAGGCACCGCGGTTATGTTCCACCACATTGCTTGCTTTGACTGTCCACTTTATGCAGTGTTGACATGGTACCTTAAAGAGAAAAAAAAAAGATAATTTTTAAAGGCATTTTTCATGCCTTGCTGATATCTTATTATGAATACCATCAATACTCTATTCTAAAACACAGAATGCACTAGTCAATCTTCATTAAACTTGCACGCTAGGTACCTTTATAAAATGCAGGAGAATTCTCTGTATTTTGTTGAGCTGGAAAAGGTAAATTGCCATTTGACATAATTGCCTCTCATGATAAATATTCTTATATTTGACATGTGCATTGAGCACAGCCTAATAAATACACAGTGTTGTCAGGCTTTAAGAAAAAAAAAGATACAGCCATCTATTAGATATTCTGTATTGAAAGCTTATTTCTTCCAGGGTC
The DNA here is from genome assembly GCA_011038615.1 of Limnodynastes dumerilii. Classification (NCBI taxonomy): domain Eukaryota; kingdom Metazoa; phylum Chordata; class Amphibia; order Anura; family Limnodynastidae; genus Limnodynastes; species Limnodynastes dumerilii. Next base: position 473,767 of record WWET01000065.1, on the reverse strand, counting down.
TCAGGTCAGTAAAGATTTAAAGGTACAGGAGCCCTAACTATTCCCCGAAGGTCCAGGGATTATAGGAATGACCCCAATTAGTAGAATGAGAAAGGTCAATTCCCAAGCTAATATTATTAACTGTACAAATGATTTATGGTGGTAACAGTCATCATTTACACTACAGGCAATAGGGGGAATGTTAAGGATTGTGTCCTATATTGTTTTATCCTGTTTTCATCATCTTTAATTTACCAAAGTAAAAAAAAAATAAAAAAAATGCACATCCTCCCTTCTGATGGGCGTGATATGGAATGTAGAAGACTGTGAGACTGACAGTTACTCCGTACTACATGGCAATATGTATAACATACAGTACCAGTGTTACTCTACCGTCAACTATCAGATAGAATATTGTAATGAAGGGGTGTGGTTTGCTGATATGATGGTCTGATTGGTCGACAGTCTCCATTTTTGCTGCAACCCTCGGAGTTGCAAAGATTTCTCTGTCAGCAGGTAAGCACTTGCATCTTAGCCCTACCCTTAATCCTCCACTAACCCTAACCCTCTGTTTCCCACAGCCTAACCCTATCCCTAATCACCAGCAGTAAGTCATGACTTCCCTGTGAGTGATGAAGCTGTAATGGAGGTCATTCAGCTGAGCAGAACACAGAAAAAGGAAGCAGAAAGCAAGACACAGAGTGGAGGAGAGACACAGGAGGAGAGACAGAGACAGGAGCGGGGACAAGGCAAGTATAGGAGCATAGGAGAGACACAGGAGCAGAGACAGACAGGAATGGGAACAAGGCAAGTATAGGAGTGTAGAAGAGACACAGGAGGAGAGACACAGACAGGAATGGGAACAAGGCAAGTATAGGAGCATAGGAGAGACACAGGAATAGAGGCACAGACAGGAGCAGGGACAAGACAAGTATAGGAGTGAAGGAGAGAGAGAGGGGTGTGGACAAGGCAAGTATAGAAGCATAGGAGAGACACAGGAGCAGAGACACAGACAGGAGTGGAAACAAGGCAAGTATAGGAGCGTAGGAGAGACATAGGAGGAGAGACACAGACAGGAACTGGGGCAGGGCAAATTTAGGTGAATAGGAGAACCACAGGAGGAGAGATACAGACAGAAGTGTAGACAAGACAAGTATAGAAGTATAGGAGAGACTCAGGAGGAGAGACACATACAGGAACAGGGACAGGTGACTACTGGAGTGACTGGAGGAGAGACACAAGTATAGAAGTATAGGAGAGACTCAGGAGGAGAGACACATACAGGAACTGGGACAGGTGACTACTGGAGTGGAGGAGAGACACAACCAGAAGAGGGGACAAGGCAAGTATAAGAGCACAGAAGAGAGACAGGAAGAGAGACAAAGACAGAAGGGAAAACAAGGCAAGTATAAAAGGATAGGAGAGACTCAGGAGAGACACAGACAGGAACTGGGACAAGGGACCTGATCCAGACTTAATAATTACAGCCAATTTACTCATGCGGCACTCGCAAATCTGGCTGTGGGAAAGTACTGCACGTCCGCGTGGCAGATGTTACTCATCGTAACTCCCATCGTACGTAACTTGGACGTAACTCCGTATGATAGGGTGTGACATCTCTACGCAAGCAGAATATACACATTATGGGTAGAGGGAGGCATTTAAATTGTACAGTATGGGTTGGCATTACGTACACATGCAAGGGAAAGTAAAGGAAGGGTTCTGAACACGTGAATTACAGCTAAGTTATGTACGTGTGAGGGAAGTGCCAGGGGGAGTGCATTACCCTTAGTAGTGCGTAACTTAGGTACACATGCGTACATCAGAAACAAGTCAAACAAATGTAGCCTGGATCCTCACTAAAATCGCCTTGTGTGCCCACGTGCAATTGCATAAAGTGGACATTTTCTTTTTCTGGCTTCAAGGACAAGTTTGTGCAGTAGAGGGCAGCAACGAGCAGCGATGGGCGTCAACAAAGGGCCCTCACAATCACCATAGACACCAGTGTGAGAACCCAAGGTAGATGAGTCTATAGATGTGTTTTTAATATTCCTATAAAAAAAAAAAAGTTGCAAGACGTCTATATCTTCATATGAACACCCTACTCCTATTACATAATAAACATCTTCCAAGGGTGAAAGTAAAACCTTGCATGCTCTGTACAAATCACGTTGATAAAGTTCCATGATTTTGAATCCGACAATATTTAGCATTTTATCTGATGAACATGTTAAGCACATACACCGTGTCCTCGTCTTCTATTTCACATCTTATAGAAATTCAGGACAAGTCGCACAACAGCAATCTGAAGAGTAATTGAAGATTAATCTCCAATTCATCTTTGTTAGTTATCTGATCCTGATGGTCTTAAGACAACATAATCTTCATAAGCTATTTGAAAAATGATAAAAAATTTAAAAGATTATTCCATTCATCATTTTTTCCTTATGGTTTACAGAATAATAATGAGGATGAGCACATCTCTGATAGATAGACTGGGTGGATAACAACATTATACACAGATTTTGATATAGGTTTTAGTGTATACAAGTGTATGTACGGCAGGACTTATTATTGTACTATCTTGATGGAAGGATGCATTACATTAAATCACAAGACTGCATGCAAACTGCACTGATCAGAAGTAAGTGCTGGACACAAAGGAAAGATGCTGGGTGACAGTTGCCGATAACTGGTTCTTTTATTCGTAGGATAGTAAGCGGTACATTTACTAAAAGAAATCCATTCTGTAATTGGCTATTTCAGGCTTGCTTCACATCACAGTCAGCCTGGCAAGTATAACATAGGTATTTATTAATCCTTACCTTGCTAGGCCGTCATATAATGCAATCAGATGCGGCTGACGAATGTGTTTGGCCGATACGATGGTCTGTTTTGTGACAGACCATTGTACGGCTGCTGAATGGAGACTGTCTCCATTAGAGAAAGCGGCGGTACTGTGATTCCTGCAGTTGCCTTTCCTAACCCAAACCTTCTGTTTCCTGCAGCCTAACCGTAACCTTCCATTTCTTCAGCCCTAACCCTAGCCCTTCATGGCCCGCATCCTAACCCTAACCGTCTACACCCTGCAGCCTAAACCCTAACACTCCATCCCCTGCAGCCTAAACCTAACCCTCCTTCCCCCACAGCCTAACCCTAACCTTCAATGCCCCGCAGCCTAATCCTAATCATCCAAGTCCCACAGCCTAACCCTAACATTCCCCTTAAACTCCAACCTTATATCTGCCGCAGCCTAACCCTAACCTTATACTCGCCACAGGCTGTGGCTATTGGGAATAGGAACCTGTTTCCGATAACAACTTTCTATTTGCAGATATTTTCAAACAATAAAACAGCCACAATTCAGCTGGCAGCTAAATCATGTTCGAAATAAGGCTGGCCGGACCGTCAGCTGCATCCCTAATCTCTGATTTTAACGCTGCAGACCATATGGGCAGTAAGATGGCAAAACTCATTTCTGCTTGCAGCATTTAGCAATCATTGCTTGTGGAAGTAAACTTTAGACTGGAGGCCGTATTCACAGATCCGCTTTTGCGTGGAGCTCCGTGCATATTTTTCCGTTCGGAGTAACTGCGCATGCGTAAATTTTCCTGCCTCTGTAATATCTGCTACAGTGAATACAATTATGATCAAGTGCATATACCAGGGGCGGCCCTAGGTTTTGCGGGGTCTTAGACGACCCCCCCCCCCAAGGAAAAAAAGCTTGACACATTTATTTATTTATTTTTTGCAAGCCTGGCGCCACTGGCCTGGCTTAAAGGCTCCGCAGCAGCCAGTACAGTGCCACCGAGTTCATCATCCCAGCGGCACTGTACTGTAGTCACATACACAGTGCCTGGACGCAGCAGTCCGGGCACTGTGTATGTGACAACACAGTGTCCGGGAAGCACGGGGCTGCGCCAGCCAATACAGTGCTGCCGGGATGTACTGGCTACTGCGGCCCCGCATGGGTCCTTTACTTCACACATGCAAGCCTAGCGGGTGACGGTCTGGAATAGGCCGCCTATACCATGGGCCGCCTGTGGCATATACAGTTAATTTCCACTGCTCAACGGCCTAATAAATATGGAGAGTTATCAATCCAGGTTTATTCTTTTTAAATACTGTGAGCAGAAGTTTATAAAATCCTGGAAATCACAGAGAAAAACATGTAACTTCTAATTAACATCCCAAAGCTCAGAGTTGCTTCTACTGTACGTTCAATGACCATAATTTATGTTTAAGTAGCATGGCTCTATGTAAACCACAGCGTCCAATCCCATCTTGAAACACTGGAAGGTGTCCCTTATGTAGTGTATTGGAGGTCTGCATATATATCAACAAAAAACACCTCCCTAAAAATTATTTTAATATAGGTCTTGAAGTTCAGAATATATAAAACGGCTTTTATTATTTTTATTATTATTATAGGCTCTCATATTCCCCATCACGAATTTAGGGGTAATTTGGGTTGTCATAATAAGTTTATTAACAGTTTAGTACTAACAGTGTATCCATTTCTGAGTGCGATTGTAATATGTGTGTTTCTTAAACAAAAAGAAGCAATTAGTGGATGCTGATGAGGATGTTGATTTATTACCGTATTGTTCAATCAATGTTCCGAGGTCTATTGATCGTGTCTCTATTTTATTTTATTTTATTTTTATATTTTGACGTATAATGTCAAATATTTTATTCTGTCTAATGTTTTAATGTTTACTATTTCAAAATGTTCTGATTATCTATTTGACTCTGGTAACTACCAATGAAGGATCTCTGTGTTTCTTATAAATACGGAGATGAATGCTGACCCGCAACGCCCCCTGACGAAGTCTGATGACGAAACGCGTAGGGGCGGGTCAGCGTTCAAGTCCGTCACCTGTTGCATGAATCCACAGTCTCTCCCGTGGCCGCATGTGAGATTCGAATGAACACGCCGCCAGGATACGGGTAGAAGTATTTGGAGTTATACATGCATTCTTAAGAGTTGTGATTTTAAAGTATCCATCTGGTACGTTTTATATGTTGGGCCAGTGAGGCTGAATAAATGAGACTCTTTTTAATTGCACCATAAAGCGCCCCCTGTGTTTTCTATCGTTCTAGATTTTGTGCCTGAAAGTGAGAATCAGGTGTATCTCGTGGGGAAGTCGCGGTTCTACATTGAGAATCTGGTGCCTGAATCTTAAACGGAGGACATAACATGTTCCATCCTTGTGTTTTGGACTATTATTTACATCTTCTGAAATAAGTCTATTGACGAATATCTTTACAGCAGCGCGCCATTCACTTTGTATTATATATATATATATATATATATATATACTGTTCTGATGGAGTGTATGGTAAGGAGTCATTGACCAATTCACTATAATTTAGAACAATAAAACTTGTAATCTAGATTCACATCTTTAGTTCTTTCCAGGAACTGTAACAGTGACTAATAGCTCTTCTGACAGGACCTATTGCTCATATGCATGGTGAGAGGAGCAGTCCTATACGCTGAGTCTGCATGGAATGCAACATTAGGTGACTGCATTTTCAGCGCAGAAATATGGGTACCGGCCACTCACCATGCATATGAGATATGGTTGGGCCCTTGCCATGGAAATGTATTAGATCTGTGGGCACCCTAGGTGAAGTTCAGATGCCTCCCTCCCCCCAGGCGTGCCGCCCTAGGCAATCGCCTAAGATCGCCTAGTTATGGTGCCGTAGCGCTGGTCCTGACATACTGCGCATGCTTATAGCATACCTTACTAAATATTAATTTTGCTTATACAATGTCTAAGGCTCATATTGGGATTTTATAATGGTAAATGCTGACATCAATGCTTGACTTTCTCTTTCTCACACACACACACAGGCCACAGACAGACTAGGACACACAAAGTCTGTAGAGTAAGTATCCTGTAAAAAAAATGAGCACCTCACTTGGATGTGCCTGTAAACTTGGAGCTTGGCTACCCCTAAAGCTTGTGTTCTTTAATAATGGAGGTTTTAGCACTAAAGCATTGCTATAGCGATAACTTAGCCAATTGGGAAATGCAATGCTTCTAAAAAAATTACCATCATCCTCTTTTTCAAAAATTGCGCAGTTTTGCAAGAAATGGAAATGGCTCAAATGGCGACACATTATGACTGTATAACTGTATCAGCTCTAGCTATTTTAGCTATCAATACGGGATAGTGTTTTGTGTGTGTCTTACATGGTTTATCTTTACTAAGTTTGGCTGTTTAACTCTGCATAGCTTCTTAATGCCCAGAGGGAACGGCAGTCCTTCCAGCCATGGGTCCCCAGAGGTTTCCTCCACAGGGGGATTTTTCTTCTCCTGAGTGCTGAACGAGGACTCTTCGTGAGTTTAGAGGCTGACACCTCATATAGGACAAGTCAAGAGCCACACGCTCATTTTATAATGCAGAATAAAAAAAAAATCTATTTTACATTTGTGTAAACCTTTAATAAAGGTTTCTTTTGAACTATAACTTGCCTTTTTATACTCTTTAAATGCTGATGAGGCATCTATGAGGTCTTGCAAGGTAAATAAGACCAGTATTAAGGAATTATGAGAAAAGAGATCCGGGGCCGTATTCACAGATCCGTTTTTGCGAGGATTTCCGTGCGTATTTTTAGGATCGGAGTAACTGTGCATGCGTAGTAACTTTATTTACACTGTTGACGTTGAATTTATGCACGGAAGTCCATTAGGCACGTACTTCTAAATTGCACTTGGGGGCATACGTGTGGAGGGGCGTGGTTGAAATCCGTACGGCAAAGTTACGTGAAAGTAGGTAGGGAGAGGCATTTAAATGACCATTTGAGGGGGCGGGTAGTTAGATACGCACGTACGGAATTATTATACGCATGTAAATGCACACGTATAGATGAAGGTGCTCTATGGAGGCGTAAGTCACAGAAAAAGAGAGAGGGCAAAGAGCGCAGATATGAAGATATGTATAAACACTTGTAATTTATTATCATAAAAACACCAAAAGATAGGTATATAAAAACAATAGAGACTGTAGCGATAAAATAATCAAACTAGGCAGTGGATATAGAATTAGGGTATACACACATCTGTGTATCCCTAAAGCATTTAGACCTGGAATGTGTCCTGTCGTGCAGATAATGCACTAAATGGCCAACTTAGGATTCAGTAATGACCATAATATAATGGTGCTCAAGTCTTTTAAATGCTTAATTGAAGCAGGTAGTTCTATAGGAACAGATAGGCATGAAATGATTTGTGGTCGTGTTCCGTGTGTATAGACCAATATATATACTTCGAATAGCTGAGATGTGTGTATACCCTAATTCTATATCCACTGCCTAGTTTGATTATTTTATCGCTACAGTCTCTATTGTTTTTATATACCTATCTTTTGATGTTTTTATGATAATAAATTACAAGTGTTTATACATATCTTCATATCTGCGCTCTTTGCCCTCTCTCTTTTTTTGGTTTTTATCCTATATGGGGATTGGCTGTCCCCTTTAAGAGCAGCGAATGGGAGTGTATTATCCAGTATTTATTTACAATATTACTCATTGTTATATTTCATTATAGTTCCCTCATTCACTCAGGCATAGGGTTTTTTCTAGTATATCTTTTTCATCCAATATTTTATTTCTTATTCATATCTCTGATTTACCTAATTGGCGCCGACTAATAGGACTTATTTCCGATACTCTTTAGTCACAGAAAAGGCGTCCGTGTGAGGCGAGTGTCATGGGTGTTGCCTAGCGTTCGTGCATATCATTGTGTACCTTTAACTGACGGATCTCTGAATACGGCCCATGGTATACAATCTGCAGGCTGAAAAAATAAAGACTAATTATATAGTAATAAAACAGAGAGTTAGAATTCAGAGCTATAAAAAATGAAAATATCTAGATAAGAAACAATTCTGAGATTTAAAGCCCTGATATTTTGTATTCCTCCAAATTGGTCCATATTTTGCAGTGGAAACCCTTAAAACAAATAGAATTATCTGTGGGATTCAGCCCATTTCTGATCAAAAAGCACAGATGGGAGTTTTTGTCTACAGTGTTGTCCTAACAAAACAATAATGATTCTTCTACCTATAAATGATTCCTAAAAAAGCCTAGATGTTGGCGGAATTCTATATAAATGGTCTATCTTTCCCTTGATATAGTGTAATCTGATCAATAATTGTATCTGAGTGAGCAAATAATGCTCAATTAAGTCAAATGGCTGTAGGGGAATGCGGTTGCTGGTCCAGGCTGTATCATGTTTGAAATAGTTAGTAATCAGAAAATTGCTATTGAGAGCGTGTATTTAGACCGGCTCTTAATAGCGAAACTATGGTGGACAGGCTATGACTGCCTGAGGTTAGGGTTAAAGTTTAAGCTGCGGTGGTTGTGGTGGGTTAGGGCTTAATATAGGAGGGTTAATGTTAGGACTTAATGGGAAGGCTAGGCTTAGACTGCGGAATAAGGAGAGTTAGGGTTATGGCTGAAAAAGGGGAAGGTTAGGGTTAGGCTGAAGGAAATGGAGGTGTGGGTTAAGGGAGGGTAAATGGTAAGGTTAGGATGCAGGTTCTTACCTGTCAGTGCATCATTCTTCGTGAAAGACTTAACATTTAAAATAGTGATCTTCGTGCCTCTGGGAGCTGCGATCGAGAATGGAGACTTGGCAAATGCTGGCAATCACCATTTAATCGCCGTACAAAGGTCTTTTGAAAAAGAGACCATCGTGCCGACAACCCACACCTGCTGTATGAGAGAGCAGTAAATCTGTTTTCAATATCTTGGATACAGTAGTTTAGTGCCACTATGATTGCACCACCTCTGCAGCGGCAGCGCAGTTCATGTCCCTGAAAATTGGGCCAGCCTGTAATTATGCATTAAGTAGGCTTAACCACACCCTTACTTTATGCTATAACTACCGACCCTTCATCACTACGCGTACACACTGTACACATGGCGGGTTGTCCTGCCACCCCCCCAACTTGAATAGCTTCCAGCATGGAGGTTTGCATTTTGAGGATCCGGATCTCTTCTGGAAGCCTGTGAGCTGTATTGTATTAATACTATAATAAAGAATTAAGCAAAATGCATGAATGAGCTTTGGCTGATAGTTATTGCTTGATAAAATTTAACAGGCTTCCATGAGCACCTATCTCGAGTGTTGTCGGGCTAGATAGGTCAAGCGGGACTTCTGCAGTCAGTCCCATAGGCAAGGCTGGGAAGCTAACCTTGGGCCAGATCCAGAACAACGCTCGTGAGCGAATTTACGCGTGGCGGAGTCGTAAAATCGCGTTTTCGTAAGTACTGCGCATGTGCACCATAGAAAATACGCTCCATAACGTAGCGTAAATGTGAACGTATGGGCCATTCACATATGTGTCACGTAAATCCTTACGTGTGGGCGTGCCAATTTTTCGTGAGTCTAAAATACATCTGAAATACGCTATGTAGGTGGGGGTTTGTATTTAAAGTGTACAGTATGGACGTGCTTAGCTGCGTAAATACGTGTTGCCCATACGTACGTGAGCGGATGACATTGGTTAAGGTAGGGTTTGGAAAGCGGATCTCGGACAAAATACGTACATTCAAGGGGTGTGCCAAGGCGAGTGTATAGAAGGTACGCACGTGTAAATACACTACGCGAGGAAATGTATTGCAAGCGGAGTTCTGGATCTACCCCCTTGTCCTGAAACCTATATATCCTGACATATATAAGGAGAATATAAGGAGTTAGAACTCCTTACTTTATTAGGTAATAATTCTATTTTAAAGCAAGTTAGTTTGGTACTTCTTATCTTATTCATTTTTACAGTTTTGCATAATGGGCCAGATAAACTATGCACGCGAGCGATTTTACGCTAACTGCTGATGTAAATTCACCCATTAGTATTTACTGCTCATGCGCACGGCAGATGTCACGCCACATAACTCTGAACCTATGTACCAGCCACGTATCAACAGCGTAACTATGAACAAAGGGGCTAAACAGCCATACAACATCCGTAATTACGCTTCGGAGGCGGGGTGAAGCATTTAACTCATACAGTATGGGCGTGGCTTAGGCAGTTATGTGCGTGAAGCCTTTACGCACGTCAGTAGTTATGCTTTGAAAAGTTGAGGTAGGGTTTGGCAAGCGTAAAGTGGCCAAAGCACGTACGAGTGAGGGAAGTGCCTAGAAAATACGCTACACGATGAAACGTAACTAGCATTTAGGTCTGGATCTACCCCAAATGTTAGTATCAGTATACCTTACCAAGCTACCTTATTGGCATTTCTTGGCATTAAATGTCTGGAGTACGGCAGCCATGTTAGGCTGCCTGAACACACCAGGTTTTACATATACAACCATACCCACCCTGTGTACATTTACATCTCTATCTCCCTGATTTACAATAAAGTAACGCTCATCCACAGTATACACAAAATCAACCCCCTTTTCCCCTGTTCACACTAAATTAACCCCCTCATTCCTACTGATCCTAAATTTAACTTCCCCTTTCTAGGTAACCACCCTCAAAAGTAACCCCCCACTTACCCCAGTATACACTAAGGGCCTGATTCACACTTAAGAAGCTGCGGCTCGTGGATAGCGTAGGTGCGGTCTTTAAAGACTACACACAGCGATTTCCATAGTATGAGGCGGCGTGATGCCGCCTCGGGGTGATTTTAGGTAGAAATGGGAGAGGGGAGGTATTTAGATTAGCCGGGGAGGGCGGGTAGGAGGCGGGGAGGTGCAATGTCCGTACAGACGTTGCGCGGAGAGATAAGGTAGCCCTATGGCACTCGTAAGTGACATAAGGTACCTAAAAACGGGCGGCGGGTTGGGGTCTTGGAAGAGTGAGTTAGGTGCAGATCTGTCCGCACCTCCTAAATTACCACCCCTCTCTAAGTTCACATTAATGTAAGCCCCTCCCCCAGCTCACACTAAGTTAACCACCCTCCATTTCCAAACCTTAGTTAACATTAAGTTAACCCCCCCTCCAACCCTGATCACATATTTATTTACATATGTTCATGGCGAAAATGGATTTAAGTCAACAGTTTTGGCATTCTTAAATAATTTTAACTATTTTTTTTACAGTAGCTTATTTTTATTTACATTTGGCTGTGAGGTGATCCTTACCATCCTCCGTTTTACTATCATTGTAAATTACAAATGACAACGCGAAACATTTTCAGAATGCATCACATGACACCAGTGACATTGATATTTTCTAAATGTAAATAATAATTTATATGAGTGACATAACAACCTAGCAAGTGTAAGGGCATATTAAATACACCAGCTAGGACAATAATACTAATTAGTCATTCTATTTTTACTTTGCACTTAAACATCACATTAATTGGCAGCATCAAAGGCTTTGTAACTAAGAAAAGAATACTAGAGATTATTAATTTTTAGTACAAATGATTTACAGAATAAATATCCTCTCATAATGATTACCTACTTGTTTTTCTCAAGTGTAAAATGTTCAAGTTCATTACAGATTACTTTGAAATACACTTCTCTGGAGATATTAGAAACACAAGTATCTTGAAGAGATGGAAGTCTTTACTTTAGTCTTGCTACCAGCTTGCTAATTAACCATAAATTGCGATTTTGTAGAACATAGGTATTTTAGGATTCCCAGCATGATCTATCTTATCCTTTACTATGTGTTTAATCGGTATGAGGAAATATCAATGATTGTTCTAAGCTATCTACGCCAAGGTCAAGGATTGTGATGTAATTGATCTGTGTATTAAATTACTTCATCACATCTGGACTCCGTCTTCCCTGTCAACCATTTTCCAGTCATTTGCCCATATTTAAATCCCCATGACTCTTATTTTTCACACACTCAATCACTTTTACGTTAAACGTGTCAGTGTGACTGAGTTTTGGAATGTTCCTTTATCAAGACATAAAAGTGTATTAAATAACATGAAGTTAATAGCTTCAGTGTTCTGTAACCTATGGTGACCAGATAGTAGCTATCACAACTGTAACTGATCAATGCTACCACATGACAGGTTGTCATGAGTTACACAATATGTGATTTAATAGTATTTTTTTTAACACGTTGTATGTCATGTTATCGACTTATCTACTGCAAATTGGAGGTGTGGCCCATACCAACCAATTACATTCTAGATATATTTTAGAATGCTCTAGCTAAATGAGAGATAGGATAGGGCAGTGTTGGCTAACCTGTGACACTCCAGATGTTGTGAAACTACGAGTCCCTGCATGCCTTAACTGCAAAAGCATAGTGGATACCTGACAAAGCATGATGGGAATTGTAGTTTCACAACATCTGGAGTGCCACAGGTTAGCCCACACTGTGCTAGGGTATAATTGCTTACTATGGAAAAATGTTTCCTTTATGAAAGACTTTCAAATCTGACCCTCAGAGAGACATAGATTATAGCTTCCATAATACAAACCAATCAATGTTGCCAAATGATTGGTAGACATGGGTTACATGGTGTTGGATACCGGTTACACTCTCTGGATAGAAAGTCTCATTTCCGAAAAAGGGACATTCGAAAGTTCCTTTTTGAATGTCCCTTTTTCCTATACTTAACACTTTATGCTTTTTTTGAATGAATGGGTGAGTATGCCGTTTGGGATACTTAGTCCATTCTCTTTCGCAATTTGCAATATCCCTCCGCCGCTGCTATTGCCGCATCTGGAGGGTTAGGGTCAGGCTGCAATTAAGGCAGGGTTAGGGTCAGGCTGCAGGGGAGGGAGAGTTAGGGTCAGGCTGCGAGGGAGGGAGGGTTAGGGTCAGGCTGCAAGGGAGGGAGGGTTAGGGTCAGGCTGCAATTAA